>NDGN011502702.1:0-20291 GCA_002564285.1 Tympanoctomys barrerae
ACCACTAGGAAGAATGTATGCAATGTGTTAATTATTGAAACTGTCCTACCTATTTGATTTGAAGCAGTCTCATTGCTATTTGTTTATCAATAAAATTATGGGGAAAATACAATAAAATAAAATGTTAGCATTTGCAAACTAAATTACTTCTAAATCTAAATGTGCATATGAAATACATCAGTTTGCTCTGTGTTGAAATACAAAAGAGCAGGCTGTGGAGATAGCTCAGCACTATAGTACCTACCTGGCCAATGCGAAGACCCAGGCTCAATCCCTGGCACCGCATGCCCTGGTGGCCCCATGCCAAGCTGGCCACCAAAACCAAGTGTGGTGGCACATGCCTGTAATCCCAGTGCTGAGGAGGCTTGAGACAGGAGGATCACTGTGAGTCCAAACCACATAGCGAGACCCTTTACCAAATAAATAAGTATATAAATATTTAAAAAAGAAATACAAAAGAACTGTTTGAACTCTATTGACTTGCACAGAGGTTGATCATATCAACCAAGTTTACTCAAGCAAACTACCTTTCACGTGTATTTATTTTTGCCTTCAATAAACAAGGATATCCTCTGAGATCTGACTCATCAGCTTTCAGTAGTACATGGAAACAATTTAGAGCTCAAATCCTTGGAGCCCCAGTGTTCTGAGTCACCTACGTGACTTCTACCTGATCTCTGACCAATGTGCAAGTTTATTTCTCTGCAGAGCACTGACAGGTTAAGGCATTTCTTGCTGTTTGCCAATGGTGACATTTGGGGGAAAACAAAACATGGTGTACAGTCATATCAGGCTCACATTTAAACTAAGCTTCATGTGAGAGGTATTTGTCACTTCAAGGAAAACATTTTCCCTGATCATGATAGATGGACAGTCTGTTTCCAACCCTACAGTTTTATGTGTTGTGCCTTACTTGGTAACTTCTTGGGAGCATATGTTTTTCATGAATTAAAGACAGCAGCCTTACATAGCATAAAGCTTGGTGATAGATGCTGTACATAAAGTGAGCTGATAAAACTATCCTTTTGAGAAAGAGAAAGAAATTTATAGGCTATAGTAAACCTTTATATGCATATGATATGACAGTTATAAATACAATAAAGAGAAGGGACTCAGTTGTCATCATTTTCTGCAGGCAGCGTTAAATACATTTAGCAAGGATGGAAGGCATTAGGGCATTTCTCAGAGATACAAAAGTCCAGGGTGGGTTTGTGAAGGAAGCTGAATTGCTGAATACTGGAGAAGACAGGGATCTCGAGACTAAGGAAAGAGGTGAGCGGAAGCCAGCGTGTCCTACTCCATGGAACTAGGTGAGTAATGAAGAACTGAAGCTGAAGACACAGTTTCTTCTTCGCCACTATTCAGTGGAGCCTGGAAACGTGCTGGGCATGAGGATTCCATCCCTCTACTTTAAGAGACTAAAATCTTTGGTGATCAGATCTATCACTCTAGGGGCATGGTATTTGCAAATAACCTCCCAATGTTGCCTTTATACTTTAAATTGTCCCTAAGTTATATGAAATGCCTAGTAGAAGGTAGATTCTATGGAAACTCTTGTTATGGAATGTTGATGCAGACTAAAGACAAAAATAAAAGTGTGTGCATGTTTAGTATAGATACATTTTTAAATTAGTTTTGAAATGAGATCACCAAGTCTATTATAGTTATATTTATATGTATATATATATACAAATACTGATCTATATAGATACAGATAAAAGGTTTGTATGGTTAAATAGGGATGTCTAACTATTTAAATGATTTTATTGTATTTCTTAGGGAGAGTATAATGACTGTAAATAAACTAAAAGTAAATGCGAAGTACAAGACTGTATACATAACAAAAAAAGAAAGAAAAGAAAGAAGGAAAGAAATAAGGAAGGAAGGAAGGAAGAAAAAGAAAGAAAGAAAGAAAGAAAGAGAAAGGAAAGGAAAGGAAAGGAAAGGAAAGGAAAGGAGCAAGCAAGCAAAAGGCACTGATCCTAAAGGGATGGCCGGTGACATCCCTCTGACTGTGTCTGTTCGGCTCCCTTGTCTAAGTTGCTCAATCCCTATCCTCTCTTTTCTGATTACCAATATTATTTGTTATACTCAGCCAATGAAAGCAGGTATACGGCACCTGAATCCCTAAACTAATTATAAAATGTGTCAAAATTTACATTTGAGCCAAGGACTCAAGGACTTCCTGCTTTAATTACAGTTTGACTATTTTATCCTGATAGGCCCTTCCTGAAGTTTTAAGCAAAATGTAAATATCAGAATCCAAGGATGGAAGAGAAGATGACGAAACCACAGAAAAAAGAGAAACTTGCGTGCGCATGGAGCACAGTGGCAGCAGGCCAGGCCCTGTCCCGTCCCAAGAGAAACAGCCACATGCCACTAAGTGCCGGAAGCTACATTTCAGAAATTACCTCTGCAGCATCTAAAATTATTTTCGTTCATTACTTTTGTTTCTGCTCCTAGCCATGGAACATCCTCCTAGGTTATCAGAGGACCCTGCTGGGTACTCATTACCTCCATACAGCCAATGCTTACAGGGGAACTGGAACCCAGATATGCTGCTCCTTGGAAGATGAGAAGGAGTTGGTCTGGCAAAGAACCTGTGCTGCTCCGATCAAAGCCAAGGGCAGCCACTGACATCCTGTAGCTCCTTATATGGTGAGCATGAGAAAAGTAATGAAATCCAACACCCCAGCTTTACAGACTGAGTTGTGAAGTGGAGAAAATGGAATCCATGAGATTCAAAGAAAAACTCACGTCTGTAAATGATTTCCTATGGAGTACTTATAACATTTTAGAAACTAATTTGTCATCCTTGGTAGGATGTTGGAGACTTAGCATGACTCCAGATTGGACAGAAAACACAGGCAGACTGGCAAAAATAGAGAAAGATGAAATAAAAGATAAGCAAGCAAAGCAGTGTTAACACTTTAAAGGTAGCAATTTGGAGGTCTCAGGTGATATTGCTCCTTGGGCTTGCTCTGCAAATGGTGCAGTGGCATTTAATTTGGAAACCGACTTTTGTTGTACTGTTTGCCATTCCTTTGTTCTTTCTGTCATAATATTTAAATTTAACTTTTAAAAACATCTTCTAGACTGGGCTGGTGAGATAGCTCAGTGGACTAAGTCCTGAGTAGGCAAGTGCAGGGTCCGGGTTCGATTCCCAGTACTGCCTGCCACACTGGCCCCACTGCCAGGTCTCTGAGCCAGCAATCAAATCTGGCCATGGTGGAGCACATCTGTAATCCCAGCGCTGAGGAGACTGAAAGCATGAGGATCACAATGAGTCCAGGCTGCATAGGGAATCCCTGTGCCACATACCAAGTACATTAAAAAAAAATCTTCTAGATAACATGATGTTTAATGTAATATTCTCATTATTCAGTTGCATATCTGGGTATTGTGGGTCTCTTTTTATTCTCTCTTGGATTAATCAATTTTTGATCCACTTATATGAGTTAAAATGAACTTTGGTGATAGTGCTAGAGTTGGTCAGCCTGATGCCTCTCACTTCTACCCTTGCTAGCTGTGTGGTGGTGAACAAAGGACTTCCTGCGAGGCAATATTTCTTTTTATAAGACACAGAGGATAACAATAATCATTTAAGTATATTATGAAGATTTATAGTACTATGGCATGTAAAGGATTCTATTGCCTACTAATAAACATAGTGAGCTTTGACAATTGTCATTATATTAAAACAGCAATAAAAGAAAGCTAGATGTGATAATGAAGATCATTTTATGTTCCAATCAAAATAATAATAGGACTCTCACCTATTATTACACAGGCTGTGCTGAGCTATTCATTCATGTGAATTTAGAAAATCAAAGGAACATTTATCAGATGCCAAAAAGAAGCCTCCCATAAGTTATAGGGGTTTGAGAGGAAACTCCAGTAAAGGATTAATCACACAATGCCTGTAGAGATTCCCATGGAGAAATACACAGAAAAAAACCTTCATGTGAGCGCAATGAATGAACTTGCTTTGCTTTACTCATCGGCTGTTCATTGACTATTTTCTCTTTCTTTCATGCTTTTCCTTAGCTACTAGTTTTCAAAATATTTTTGAAAGTTATGGGCAGTTAAGTTAAAAAGTACGAACACATACGCACAAACACAAAAAAATTATAAAAATAAATCACCAAATGATAAGTCACCAAATTCGTATGTCCCATATACCTTACATGTTTTCTAGTGTGTTGAAATTCATATTACAAGTATAATGTATTTATAGCAGTGTGAGCATTGCCACAGCTGTTTGCAAAATCTATTTAAATGATTTTATCATAGATTTTCCTCTACCTCTTGAATTATGACTTTAATGGTGAACAGTAAAACTACTTCATGCAGGGAAATTGACTTCACTGAATTTTATAGCAGGAAACAATTTTGACTTTCAATGAAAAATAAATGAAATAAGATAATATCGTCCCTGTAAACTTTGTCTTAACATCTAGTCAGAACTGGGAGTAATTCTATAATAAAAGAGAGGACTATTAAATTCTATTTTCTTCCGTATTTCTCCTATCAGACAGACATCGGAGCCTTTTTCTCATCCCTAATTTTGTATTCTCTGAGGTAATGGATGGCAGGCCAAACTCAGCTGAAGAGACGGGTGCATAAATACACTTAATGACCCTTGCCAAATACACTATGCCTAATAATACAGGACAATATTCCTGGGGCATGTATTGACTGTTACCAAGGATAAATAAACTCTTTTCAAAAGTGTGTTGTGTGTAGGTTAATGTCTGCAAAGGTTAAAAACATCAAACTCTGAAATATCATGACCTGACATTAATGACCCAATAATAGGTTGACATTTGCAATTCTTTTTGGGGGGTAATAGCCCACCATATGCAAAGATTAGGTTCTGCACTTAGCTGCTTTTCTCAAAGGAAAAACTATGAGTAATAATAGTGCAAGGGAGGTTAATAACAGGTACAGGCCTAGCATGGCTTTTATCAGTCCATTCAGAAAATGAACTGAGAATTGCTGTCAAGTTGATTGGGAAGGGGCAGGAAGCACGAACCCATGTGGGAGGCATCAGCCAGCTTCCAGTGTGTGTAAAGGTTGTTCACAAGGTTAGCTGGGCTGATACAACAAAAAGCTGGAATTTGCATGTCAAAGCTTTGTTCCCTTTGTAACACGCTGCCACACAAATCATTGGCCCTGGGGGTTTCCTTTCACAGATGTCTAAACTCATTTAAAAATTAACATGCAATAATTTATGATGCACAATGCGCCTAATGATTCTGAAGTTTTAGAATGCTTTGTTTTGCCATTATGCTTTCTTCTTAGCTGTTCTTACCTTCTGAAATTCTAGTTTTTTCACAGGTATCTCAGAATTGTCTTTCCATATGAATCCATTATTTGATAAGGATATTCATTTTCAAGGCTGCTATATCCTCACTACAGTTAGGGGCATCAAAAGAACTCATATTTAACATCACAACTAAAATTAAGTGATCATTTAGCTGATGATGTCATTTTTCTGAAGCACTGGAGAAAAGATTTTTAGGTGCTAGAGTATGGTTTTGTTACTTAGTGAATTATTAGTATTTCAACTGCCTACCTAGGAATTTTCAGAGTACATTCCAAGAATATCTGTACTATACTTTGGTCTATGAATTATTTAATCAGAATTAATGACTGCATTACTAGACTATATCCAAAATTTGCTCTAGATTATGTTTATTAACATTGTCATTAATTAGCATAATTCCTCAGCAGTGTTGATGACATTGCCTGATAAAATTTTAGTATAAGGTTCATAGAGAATAATTTCAATTTTATACAAAGGATTTTATTCAGCCATACTGTATATATAGAGAGTCCACAAAAAGATAAAACTTGTATAAATATTTCGCTACTAAATTTACTGAGACATTGTGAGATTAATACAAGTTACCTTTGGACATGTATTGGAATGGAAAACTGCTAAATTGTGCCTACACATTTATGGTGGATTCAGTATGCTAAAATGACATGCAGTAGCTTAACGTATCGCCATAAGCCCTACCCTGTACCTGCTTGCTTCAAGCTCCTATGTGGGTCCTCTTTTCTTGTCATTATTATTATTATTCAATAATATAGAGAAGAAATGATTTCACAATTGTATTTCATATTTTTCACAGTGGTATAGACTTTCCCCCTCGAGCGTGGCAAGCATGGACAGGCAGCCTGGGGCTAGAACCTGGAACAGCTTGCGCGCCCTTGGGTGCTGAAAAGAGTGCAAAGTCAGGACTGCTCAGAGGGCTCGTTTTGGGAAATAGAGACTGAATTTTAAACTGAGCCATATAATGAATTAAACATTTTATATACATTCTAAAGTAACATTGAATCTCTTAGAACTATTTCAAAGAAAGAAAACTTTTAATATGTGCTTGCCTGGCAAGCACAAAGGCCTGAGTTAAATCCCTGGTTCTCCAAAAAAATTAAAAAAAATTAAAAACTCCAGCTGTTTTCATTTGCTGTATAATTGTAGCTGAGTTACATTACAAAATATTCGAAGATTCAGATACCATGTACTTGGTGAAAAGGTTCGATTTATACATCACTTACTATTATGCCCACAATAGAAAACACCTCCCCAAACTCGAGTACATGGAAGTTAATAATTTCCTCCTCTCTTGTCTGACAGATATTCAGCACATCAAAAATAGATTAAAATTAAATGTGATATATATATATATATATATATATATATATATATATAGTAGCTGATGATATCTTCTGTAGAATTAAATTGTTGAGAGTCTTTGGGTTCAAAAGCTGAGATTCAAAATTCTGATCATACCCAGCACTTGGGAGGCTGTAAACAGAATCACTGAGTCTGATCTAGTAGTGAGAGCCTGAACACCCTGTAGACCCTTCCCTAAAATACAGAAGAAAAATATTTCTGATCATAAGAATGGCCTCAGTTCTATGTCCAGGTATGGAAGCAGTCACTAAATCAATGTATAGTTCGTGAACATCTGACCCATCATGTGTAGATTATAATGGAAAATACGTTCTACTCTGCCTTGATGTCATTCAGAAACAGGAAAAATACAGAGCGACATTTGCATTTTCTATTTTGGTATCATCTCTAAATACCATTTGAATAAAGCCAGTAACATATGAATTACTTGATATTAAATCTATATTAATTAAAAATGTTATTGGAGAAACTACTTCCAAGGTATCTATCTCAAAGTAGCTGAAAAATCCTAGTATGTTCAAGAAAATTAACAAATGCAAATGCTAGACATTTTATTTTTAACATATAAAATATGCATATCTACTTCATATACTAGCATAAAGAAAAATTTTGACATATTTTTAGACAAATGTGTTCTCGAAGAATTTTATGTGTTGAAACCTTTTCTGAAAATTCATACTTGTTTCTGAGGAACATTCAAACCAGTACTTCCTACTTTGAAGTTAAACTGATTATATACATATATTCTACTCTTATATGAACATTTTGTTTTGTTCATTAAGAAACAGTTATGACTAATAACTTTAAAATATTACTTGATTCTTACAGAAATACAAATGCAACAAAAATGGCATCAATATTCAATGGATCTCAAGGAACTGTTTCTACGCGTTAGAGTAGCCAATAGTTTTCAGACTTTCACTACTTTTTTCTTTCGATGCACAAAAGACTCCATGGCCAAACCCAAGGTCATAAAGATTTACTTCTGTGTGTTTCTGCAATATTATGCTTTTAGATCTTTATTTAGGTCACGGGAAACTTTATATTCAGTTTCGTATAGGAAGTGTGATAGAAGTACAAGTTCACTCCTATTCACTGAAAATGGAGGTTGTCCTCTTAACAGTATTTGTTGAAGAGAACAGTTTTTGAATTGCTCTCTCGTTCTTGTCAAGCATAATTAGCTGTGGACCTCTAGGTTTCTTTTTGAACTCTCAATTCTTTTCATTGGTCTATAGGCTACCTCTTGGGCTGGTTGGTACTATAGCATCCAGTTACTTTACTTTATAGTAAGATTTAAAGTCAGGAAATTTGAGTTGAGCAACTTTGCTTTCGTTTTCAATGGTTTTTTTCCCCCCTATTCAAAGGTCCTTGCAACTCTATATAAATTTTCCCCAAGGAAGGCCTTTGAGATTTGGATAAGGGTTACAGTGACTACTTTGTGGAATATTACTCCTGTAACACTACCAAACCTCAATTCATGATGCAAAGTATCTTCTCATGATAATATGGGAAGTCTTTATGTTAGCATATTTTGTAATTTTTATTGCATGCACCTTATACTTTCTTAATTAACCTTTTCCTATGTGTATTTTTTTCTTTTGAGTATTATTATAAGTGAAATTGTTTTTTTAATTTCCTTCTTGGTTTTTGATTGTCATATGGAAACACAATTGTTCTGTACATTGATCTTTTACACTGAAAACTCATTGAAATTGTTTACTAGCCATAGTGTTTTTATAGATTCTTCATGATTTTCTGTGAAAAAGTCTATAGAGATAGCTTTATTTACTTTCTAATTAGCACACCTGTCTTCTAATTATTGTAAATGGAACTTTCTTTATAATATTTAGTAACAATAATGAAAAATGAATCTTTGGCTTTTAGCTTGGTGCTGATATTAAAAGTAAAGGTTTCATAGGATTGAGTAGGCTAGGTATTTTTAGCAAGAAATGGTGTGGAATTCTGTCACATTGCTTTCTGTGATGGTTCAAATGGTTCTTTTTTTGTGTGCATGTGTTTTCTACAAATGTGTTGTATTGTACTGATTAATTTTGTAATATTGAAATATTCTCTTATTTTTCTTTGAATAAATCCTACTTGGTCATGGTATGTAGTTATCGTACTGTCTTACTTGGCTTTGGCTTTGTAGTATTTAATTCAGCATTTTTGCATTTATATTCATAACAATATTCATCTGCGGTTTTCTTGTTTTTGGTGATATATTTGATTTTTTATTAGTAATTTTGCTTTTATAGAATTCCTTAAGAAGTGTTGAAATAGTTTGAGAAGAACCTCTTTAACATACAGTCCTGGGCTTCCCTTTGAGTATAAATTTTTAGTTATTGATTTAATTTTTTATTTACTAAAGGTTGTTGAAATTATCTCTTTTTGTTGATCCAAATGGATTACTTTTTCTTTTTCAGTCACTTATTTTTTTAAACAAAGTCTTTCTGTGTATTTCAGGTTGGCTTTGAACTTACTGCATTGCCCATGCAGGCCTTAAACTCCTGAGAATCCTCCTGTGTCAGTCCTCTAGTGCTGGGATTACAAGTGTGCACCACCACACCCAGCATGTTAATTTGTAATTTATATGTGTAGAACTTTCAAGAAACATATAATTGATCATTTGATTGTATGTCATGTTGTTACCTGTTATTATCAAAATAGAGATAGGAGGCTCTTGGTGAGGAATGTAAACTGCAATTGTAACCTAATTTTTATGAACAAATGAACTTGACTTATTATAATTTACAAATATTGATTAAAACTTGGGATGCATTTACGTGGCATTATTGCTGGTTATAACAAATTTTGACAAAATATTTTGGGTAATCATACAAAAACTATGACTCTGGAAGTGGAAATTTTATGATTACATTTATAGAGAAGAGCTGGGGAGATAATCTTAGCCGTCTAAGCACTTGCCTGGCAAGTTAAGGACCTGGGTTTGATCCCCAGTACCACGTGCTTTGCTGGCCACCAAAACCGGACATGGTGGCACACGTGTGTAATCCCAATGCTGGGGAGGCTGCAACAGGAGGATCACTATGAGTCTGAGCTGTGCAGCGAGACCATGTACCAAATAAATAAGGAAATAAAAGATTTAAATAATTAAATCTATAGAGAAAATTGCACATGATTTTGTCTTCAAGTGTGTAACCTAATTACTGAATTATAAAGTGTGATTTTAGTGAAAAAGCAAACTTGAAAGAGATGATGCTTATGCTCCAATTCTTAACATGTCTTATAACACTTTTTGCCTCAAAATATACAACACATAGTTGTATGAATATCTATTTTAGAGGTAATTCATAAGTTCAGAGCAAAGTTGCACATGATAAACTGTGCATTGAGTTAATCAGTCCCTGCAGCCAGAGCGTGAAGGAGCCAACCTTCGGTGGTTCATTGCGCATTAGAGAAAAGAGAAACACTAGGAACCTTATCCAGACCTCCAAAGCAGTGACGATGAGTAACGTCTATAACAAACATTCACATCTATAACAGTCAGCTTCTAATCCTAACTATTCCTATTTAATGAAAGTATTAAAAGTATAGGTTTATTTTACCAATTACAGCATTTTTCCTGTAACAAAAATTATTTTATACAGATGGAGTGGAAAACAAATGATTTCATAAATATAGTAAAAATGTATATAAAATGGAAATTCAGAAAGATTGTAAATATAAATAATTTTTAAGTCCCCGGACAAAAACAGAAGAATTATGCTTCTACTTTACAAATCTATGTAATGACTTATATTTTCACCTTGTGTACCTAAAATCATGGACACGATGATCTTATTAATGATGATGGATTTCAATTGAATTTCATCACAGAATTTGAGTCTTTGGTCAAAGTACATGGTTGTGTTAGTTGCTTCTCTCTTGTTACTGAGACCAAAATCCCCAACACGCAAAGTTAAGGAAGGAAGGGTTCATTTCAATCACCATTTGTGAAGGTTTCAGCCCACAGTGAGCTGGCTCCAAGGCAGGGTAGCTCATGGCGGGGTAGTTAGTAGCACTGGAAGACGGAAAAGAAACACGAGGAAAAGGAAGGAGTGAGAGAGCAAGCCTCTTTCTTTCCCTTATGTAACAGGCAGGCTGGCAGGTGTAGCGCGCACACCCAGCATCCCAGCCGTGGACCATGAATCCACCATAAGCGCTGAAGGCCCACCCCATGCCTGCATGAGGCTTTGGAGAGGCATCCAACCCAAACCATAACAATGGTAGAAACTTCTAAGATGAGATATGATTACGTAGTGTCATCCCAACAATATGCAAATTATGTCTTTCTAAGATTCTTAGACCATGTTTTGTGAGCACATTCTATTAAGGTGAACTGGCTTATAGATTTTCTAGATGTTTGTAACAAAACTTGAAAAAGTGGATTTTAAACTTAGTCTCTTTATGAAAATAATCAATTTCTACCTTATAAAGGAGCAAAACTTTGTTCAGAACCACACTGCCCACATGCAGAGAATTATAGAGCCGTGGATATCATCCCAGAAGGTTGCTGGCAAAGTGAACAGACAGAGCAGGGCTTCCAAAGCCCTGATGCTTGAAACACATCGCACCAATTTCTGATTTTCTCTCTGGAACTCAGTTTGAACACTGAAGCTCTCTCCTTTGTGTGCTGTCCCACTCTTCAGTCCTTTCACACTCCAATCAAATTGTAGTGCTCTTCTCCCCTTGGGTGAGGTTCGCTAAGGCAGGGCTGGTTAGGTTGGTGTAAATGCCTCAAATTTGCACTTGCAACCTGTGTCTGGTGATACTGAAGTTGCAATTTCAGGCATTTCAAGGATTATACTACTGAAAAATAGGCAGCTATTTATTCAGCATAAATCCCTATACGAGCCAGGCAAGAAATGTTAGTTCAAAGACTTTGAAACTATATTTAGTGGGCAGCAGAGAGAGCAGGAAGTGCTGCTCTTACTTAAAGTCTTGCTTGATCACATCTTTTAATCTCCTGCGATAAGAAACAAAATGTTCAAGTTCAGTCTTTCATCATATTTGGGCTTCTGAAGCAATGCGTGAAAGATTTCTTTCCCTTTCTACTATAATGTGCATTACAGAAGCCTAACAGCCAAACCCTGTTCTTTCCTAGGAAGTGATATAAAAATGTAAACTTTGAGTATCTTTACTTTTCTACCTTCTAGCAAGATTTGCTAATTCAGCGAGTCAATAAATATAGTTCTGATATAAATATCTTGATTAGTTTCACTGGAAATTGATTTTTTAAAAAAACACCCCTCAACTTCTGGCTAATAAATAGGGTTGCAAATGTTATTTCAACAGCAAAAATGACAGAAAATGCATTTCTATGGAAGCAGCATGGTAATATTCCAGCGTGTAGGTTAAGAAAAGATAGTCCAGTACAAAACATGCCATTGAATGCAATAAACTTATCTTCTACCAAAGTGTTCCTTTTATTTATCAGCAATAGGAGATATTTAAGCTAAGGAAAATATGGGTTCTGTTATAAGTACCAAGTTGAGTATTCATTCCTGATAACTCATCATCTATGCGGTAGATGGTGTAATCATCTTTTAGACAGAAGTCAACCCTGGATAAAGGGTTTGGAATGGTGGAATTCTGGGATCCTCTGGTTGCAAAGGGGCCCATGAGCCGTGCCAACATGTAAAAAGCTTTCTGAGAGTCTAACTATATTTGTGCATTATGTTGAGAGCCTCATAGGTACTACAAAATGTTTAAATACATTATCAAGAGAATGATTTACAAGTTAGGGAAATCGGTTCTTCCAAAACACCAAATCTTCATTTACTAACTTTTTCATCAGGTTACATGTATGCGGCCACATGTACTTAACCTAACCATAACTTAATTTGTTTCTAAGCTCAGCTTATATAAGGTTCTTTCTAGTTTGTTGAATTGTAGAAATTATCATCAAAAATAAGCAAGTAATGAGTGGTTTTATATATTATAACTATACATAAGTCTAAAATTTTATTATTTTGCAATTTCTATGGCTCTACTTTAAATATATTGATTCACTTTAACTTATTCTTACAACAGTAGAATCTATGTAGTGTTGTAATGAGGTTGACATATCATAGCATAAATATGTATGAATTTGGGTCCCTGGGCAACAGATGGTTTTTTTATACATTATTATTCCATTCAAAACTTTGAAAGTACACTTTTCTGGTTTTAATTAGTGTTACACTTAATATTTATTTTTCCTGTCCTGCTTGAGGACAGGTAAGATAATGCCTGTAGGGAAAAGAGTAAAGTATCTAATTGTTGACATAGATTTTTAAAGTGCTTTTATACACATGGATTAAATGATCTCAGTGTAGTTACTGTAGTGGAAATTGTGAAATTGAATGGTGCCCTTGGACATAACCCAAATACAAACTATTTTGTTACTATAGTTTTCTCTAAAGGAAAGAGTGTATTAAATAATCAAAAGGTTTGCATTTTAAGTGAAGTATTGCATTTATTTTCATTCTACCTTTTACATTAATGAATTCCCTGTTGGGCCATGCCTTTATTTAGAAATGATTAAAGTAGTATATGAAAAACTCTAGTTATACCATAATTATAATAACATGATACACTTATTGTGATGGGTAAGAACAGTTAGCAATTATGGTACCTTCACAGCATTTTATTATAATGAAAGTTAATCAATTGCATATTTATGCTGTATAATGTCACCTGGACTGATATACTTCCTCTTTTAATTCAAAGCATCTTTTCCCCCTGAGAATTAGAGCAATTTTTCAAAAACATTCTCTCGCTCATTAGCATTTCAATGTCATATCTTTCATTTTCTCTTGTAATGAAACCCTCCTTTCTATCACTCGTATGGGAGGATCAAAGAGTGAAGACACTGAAACCTTTCTACCCCGTACTCGTTCTACTTTTTCCCCATTTTCAAAAGCATCAATCCTGTTATCCAGCCTTACTTTGCAACTTATGTTCTAGAATTGATTTCTTATATTTTCCCCTTGTAACCAGCTTCTATATTTTCTCTTTTTCCTTAGTATTTTATTATGTTTTCCTTCTGGTTAAATAGCTTTGATATATGCAAACAGCAGAGCAGGTCTTGGAGAGGAGTGGGACAGACCTAGGAGGAAGACGAGAATGCCTGGGATCAGGTCTGGACACCCTTGTTCTTCTGAGAGGTGCCACAGCCTTATGCTGGACTCTGTGTGGCCCAAAAGCTGCCTGAGCACTATACTTGCTAGAGAAGTTCAGTAAGTACATTATAACCTGTTGTGTTTGCTGCTAAAAAATTGCAATCAGATGAAGAGTATCTAGTTCTGAGACCAAGCTCGCCATCTATGTATCCCAGGTATGCAGCATGAGGATGGATGGAAGATAGAATTCAAATAGTCAGCATAGGAACAAATATTGAAATATAATATTTCTAAAAAGCAACATGGATTTGTTAAGGCATAGAGCCTTGTTGGGAACATACTCAGAGAGTCAGAACACAGAGAAAAGTATTAAAAATAACAGACAAATAGTACTTGGTGGTGGTGGTGGTGGTGTGTATACACACATGCATATGGACTGGGGTTTATACTCAGGGCCTTCCCACTGGCTGTATCCTGATTTATTTTATTTTTTCAAAAGGTTCCACTGAGTTGCTAAATTGCTAAGATGGGCTCACATTTATGACTCTCCTGTCTCAGACTCCCTGAGTCCTGTGATTTTAGTTATATGTTACCATGTTCAGCTACTACTATAATGTTATCTGCACATTCACTCAACCAGTATTTTCCACTTTGTGGCAGAACCTGTGGTAAGTACTGGAGCCAAAGCAGTTCATAAGAGCTGATTCAACCATTCATTGTATGCAAGTTAGGAGAATAAGTAGATGAATCCTTTCACACTGGAGCGAAAAGATTCTAAACATGCTGAAGTAGCTTCTGCACAGGGTGCATGACTACCTGAATCTATGTTTATTTCATTTTGTTCACCTGTTGAGATATGGCGAAGAGTCATTGATGAAAGGTAAGTTTTCTTGGCCTGTGCTGTCTATGTGTGGCAGACCTGTGGGACCGCTTCCTGTGCTCACGTACTGGGCTCTGCAGGGATGCGATACAAAGAGGGACACAACTGTGACTTCTAAATTATACTGTCTGGATATCCTACTACATATACTGTGTGTCCTTTTGAGAAGTTAGAAAACAAGTTGATGATCTTCATAGCAATCCTATTTATTGCTTATTACTAAGATAATTAGCCTCTTGTCAATACTTTAGCTATTAATAATTATTTCAAAAGATGTCCTAAGTATATGTTGAAAACACATATATAGATTGTAATTTTTCACATTTATTAACACTATTCATTTAAATGAAATATATTCTTTAGAAAAATTACAAATTTCTATTATTACTTTGTATAAATAGAAAATTAATCACTTTTATTAGCTTTGCTATAGTCCCTTCACTTACAATTAATAGTCATAATTGAAGAATATATATGAACACAATTTCTCTATTTTCAGAGCTGTCCACAAATATGCTGATTGATATCATGATCAGAATAACAACGTGACTCCATGTGTGTATCCAACTACCTTCACTGAGAAAATGCCATTGTCACTGGTTTCTCATCAAAACAATGTTCCGTTAAACACAGAGGAACATAAACACCAGTCCTTAAACACGTGTAGGCCTTATTTACATCTAAACGTATGTTCAAAGACAACTGAGAATTATTAAACTCACACATCTACTGTATTCATGAACCCAATGCTTATTGGGAAATGTGTGTAGAGATACAGAGATGCTAAGGAGAAAGCCCCCCACAACTGCCCATAGGCAGTCAACAAAGCGTTGTAGCATGCACTGAAGCACCTATTTCCAGTCCATTATTTTGACTGGATCAGTTGGTTATTTCAGTGTTCCCCTATAGTGTCATCTGGAAATATCCTGGACTACGAAACTGGATCATCCAGCTTTCCAAACTAAATCAAATTTAATTCAAGGAACATTAATTACAAAAAAAAAAAAAAAAAAAAAACTATTCTAAAGTCAATGAATCCATCATTTAAAATGCATGCTGAATGTTTAAAGACAATTTCATTCAGCATGTTGATTTATCCTATTTTTAACCAAAATTAGCTATTAAATACTGAATATGTTTAAGACTACAATATTTTCAATGTATTTGGTGGGAAATCAAAAAATTTACAGATTTGGTCCCAAGTCTTCAGATTCCAACTTCATAATTTCTCCTTGGTATTGCTTTACCTATGTACAGAGGTTCTACAGATGAGAGTCAGTGAAGAGCTCAAAGGTGTAGCTTTCAGGAGAACAATGGTGTAACCAGGACAGTGAATTTCTCAAGAAGGGCAAAGGAAAGTAGATTTCTGGAAAAGAGTGCACTGTCAGTTATTCCAAGGGATGAGGGTCTGGGAAAGTATCTGGACTGAGACAAGCAAGGCTGGCCATAGCCACGATGTCCAGCTGAGAGTTTTAAGAGATTGTTCTGAGTCGTGAGATGGGAGGATAGACTCCAAGATGCTACCGAGGAACTGAGCAGTACAAATTAAATGAAGTGTGAATAACCCAAAACTTGTTTTTTCTTTTCTTTTTTTCTTTCTTACTTTTTTTTTTTGAGTCAAGCTCTCATTATATAGTTCAGGCTAACTTCAAATTCACGGTAGTTTTCCTGCCTCTGTGTGGAATTACAGGTCTGTGCCACCATAGTACAGAGTTTTATAAAACTTTTTTTCCCCCCTAAATGTGGAATTCTATTTTTTAAAACTGAAATCTTATATGAAACTTTAAACAGGAATAAATAGGAATTTTGTTGTTTTACTATGTAAAGAGAATAGGAAATAGTAAGCAAAAAATTTCATTGGAAACAATACAGAACTTCACCAAACAAAACAACAGGAATTCAACACTGGTTGCTGTACTATATAATGTTGCCTCGCTTTCTTCCCTGTGTGACCTGCAGGTCTCAGACTGAGTGTGTGACATCATTTTGATATTTAATAGGATAGGACAGTGAAGATGGGGCACAATAAACTAAACTGAATAGGGAAGGAAAATTTCTGTTATCCTCAGAACTGAATAAATATATTTATTTAAGAGAAAGTTTTAGGCTGGCCACATAGCTGAGTGGATTAGAGCACCTGAGTGGATTAAGGCAGGCACAGGGACTGGGGTTCCTTCCCAGGCATGCTGTGCCAGCCCTGCCCCTGGGGCACACAGAGACATTGATTGAGACTGGGTGTGGTGGCATGTGTCTGTAATCCCAGTGCTTGGGAGGCTGAAAACAGGAGGATCATGATGAGTCCTATCTGTGCAGTGAGACCCTGTAGACCTTGTACAAAATACATTAAAAAATAAAAATAAAGAGAAAGTTTTGTGTTAGAGGCACATTCATGGAGATGTTTAATTAATTATTAATTCTTTATTTCTCTAAGCCCACCACATTGTCCTCTCAATTCTTGGTCTAACTGAAGGCATGTAATGAATGGTGACCTCAAAGGATGGTAATTTAGCCACTACTCATTTTTTTAAAAAACTGTCATAACTCACCTTTAATTGTTAACAGCGTTAATCTAAATTTGAGCTCAAGTCTTCAGAGTCACAGGAAACAAATAGTTTGGCACAGCAAATGTTTTAAAAATAGTAATAATAAGTAAAGAGCTTGCAGGAAGCAAGAGCCAGACTCAAAGGAAAGAGAGCACAGCACCTTAGAAATGTTTGCTTTTGCTGCTTTTTAGAAATTCGACATTTTAAAAGTGAATTTTACACGTTTTCACAGCCCTCTAAAACTGTGCTTTTGCTAATATGACATACATAATGAAGATTGAAAGTAGTTTAAGAAATTTAAGTAGTATGTATTCCCCTCCGAAGTTTATGCTTAGATTCCTATATTAACAATCAATGTTTTCTCCTTCATTATTCCATAATTTTCTGTTTTTCTCTAAGATTTAGACATTGGTGGACTTGGCCCAAGAATTTTCCTTTCTTTTGGGCACAGAGTTGTGTGAAGCAAAAGCCCTAAAGGTGGGAACTACTTGTCTCTGATTTGCTTCACAATGGACTTCTCTTGGGTACTGAGGCATGAAGATGCTGGGTGAAGCAGAGAAACATAGGCACACGGAAAGACACACGCAGGTCTGAATGACATGCCAGGACAATTTATGCCCATAACAGAGGTGTGGAATATAAACCAGTAACAAGTTAAATAATTTGCCCTTTTCCTCATCATCAAAGGATATTTTTAGTTTTGTTATATCCATTTTTAATATACATGAAGCATACACATTAGTATGGGTATAGCTGAATAATGCATGGGCTATCTCTTTAAACTGTTTATTGTTTATTTTGGAATAAGTTTAGTCTTACAAAAGATACCCCACCATACATAGTTCCCCATCTCTTCCACCCCATCATCCCTAGCAATAACATCTGCTGTAGCCATAACCCCTAAGAGATTTATACTGGCACATTATAGTTAAATAAACTCCAATCTGCACTTGGGTTTTATCTATTTTTTCATTAATTTCTTTTTCTCTTCCAAGATTCACTTCAGGATCCACACAGCCAGGTGAATTTTAGCTGCTGAATCACTTGGATCACAAAGAAAACTCATTTTCATTTATATGGCCCTACATTTTTAATCATTGGATGGTCATAGTTGAGAATTAACTTTAAATATTAACTCTCTTGTTCAATCAAAAGTATGCATGTGGATCTTTTTTTTAAAGGCAATTGAGGATAATAACTATGAGATGCAAAAAATTTAGTGTGGTAAAATCCAATAAATCAAACAAACAATTAAATATCTGGCGTTTTGACTTAGTATTTCTGTATCCTAGGACAAAACAATATAATGTCATTTCAGATCTTTTTCTTATACAGTGAAAATAAAATCAAACCATATGAGAATTTTGTCATAATTAATTGATGAGGGGAAAGTACTTGCGCTCTGCCTGGCACATTTCAGCAGATACGTATTTTATAATCAAGGAAAGGAGTAAGCCCATATTACAACGGCCATGTGTGTGTGTTGGGGGGTGTGGCTGTGCATGGCTTTGTGTGAGTGACACATTTCAGACATATGGCATCAGTTTTTCACCATCTACTAGTTGACATTTATTCAACACAACTTCGTTGTACTCAAAATATTGTAGAAGATTGACTGTGTACTCAAGGTATGATTCCAGTTGAGGAAATAAATATATTTATAACAGCCAAAATATAATTTTTCCCTATATGTAGGGGTGAGAAAGATCAATTTTACAATGATTATTGAGGACCCAAGCTTTATAAACTTCATAAGATTTTATGACAAGGCATGGCTATTTCATATGTAATTATCTTTCCTAATTTCTTGTATATTTTTTTGATTCCATAAAGATCTGAAAAAGAAAAGAGATTCAATAGGTGCTGTGGGACTGACTCTAGGTAAAAAAAAAAATCTTAAATTTCTTTTCAATAATCCTCCCATCTTCTTTTTTGTGTTTCTTCTTTCTTAGGACAAAGAAAGTTATGGTTGAATTGACTTTCTGCCTGCTTAATAAATATTGATATATTGAATGCATTCAGCCATGGCCATCTGTGATCCATCTTTAAAAGAAGAATCATTATGCAGGGAGGTTGCAATTTATTTATTCCTTATTTATTCACTCATCTTTTGAGCAGTCTTATTATGCAAATACTGAGTGCATTTATAAAATGAAAAACAAAAGGAAGACTAGCTTTTAAAAAAATAATAGCTGCTGAAGACAAGATATTATCTGTAGCAGAATAAGATGAATATGGACCCTGATGTGCACATTGCATTAGGATATTTTCTTTAGATAATAGGAAAAGGTAATTGCCGATAAAATGTACAATTTTCTGATCGTCAGGAGTGCAGTACAATTCAATGACTGAGAAGACAACCTATATACTTCTTTTTCTGGAAATTTGTGGCAACAAGATTCACTCAGTCCTCAAGCTCTATAAATATACGATTTTTCTCATGGATTATTTCAGGTCTTTGACGAGGAGAACACATGACTTCATGCATACATTTAATTAAACAATTCTCATCTATATTGTGATACAAAAATACCTTTTAAGTATGTCTTTCATGTAAAGAAAATTGTGTTGCCATTTCTATCAGCAGTGTTAATTTATGCTGCTTGTTTGATTTTGTTTGTTCAATTAGCTTTTTAGCTGAATAACCCAGAAATATAAGCATTTCAAAATATCTTAATGACATTATGTTTATTTTTCCTTTGCTTTATAGCAGTACAACTGATAAACAAAAATTATATATTCTTACAGGGTATGTGTGATGTTTCTTTATACATGCATTGTGAAATTATTTATATAATCAAGCCAATTAATATGTCTAGAACCTCACATACTTATCTTTTAATATTTGTATGTGTGTATTTTTATTTTTTATTTTTATTTATTAGTTTTATTGAGAAACAAATAATAGTGAGGCAGTTTCAAAACAGGATAGTAGGACAGTTACAATAATTAATATATTTCATATTGTTATCTTCGTGGTAGTCATTTGTAGTACCAGATGCAGACATGATATCCTGTCCAAACACTATTAGTACAAATCTTATTTCTCACTGAATTAA
>NDGN011502721.1:1181-16178 GCA_002564285.1 Tympanoctomys barrerae
GCTGAGCTGGCCACACACACACACACACACACACACACACACAAATAAAAAATTTTAAAAAAAAGAAAAATTAAGAGGTAATTTTTAAACTCAGAAGAAGTGAGAATTATCAAATTATCAGGTTTATGAAAGGTGTAAATGAAATAATGAACATGAAAATACTAGCAAAAGACCTGTGACCACCCCTCCCCCCAGATCTAATTCTTCCTAATAGTTCCAACATGATCCTTTGTAGGAAACCCAGTGTAGGAAGAACTGAAGCTCTAGTGCGTCTTCATCCTAGGACTCCAAGGGCTTAGGAAGGATCATTTCTCTGTACTATGTATAGTCAGTAAGCAGATCTTGCATGTGGCCACCTTGGACACTGCAGAGATAAAGTAAAACAATACTTCTATCTCATGGTCACATTTTCTTTGAACTCTTCATGCAGGGGAGCAAGACCATTCCCACACTCATACCAAAGACCGTAAGCGACTGATCACCCTGAAAGTTCAAGTACATAAAGCCCCCTTTCTTGAAACAGGATATTTCTATCCAGGTTAGACCTGTCCCCTTAAGTGCCCTTGTAAGCTTATTACGACTGGAATCACTAGAGCATCTGTAAGGCAGTGCTTGCATAGATCCACCCTACTCTAAACTGTTCGCCATCAATACAAAGTCTCATTAACCTTATCACTTTCAAGTCCTTGAGCACAATGGGATGCGTCGGGCAGCTGCCACTGTCTGTGTGCTCTAATGCATGAGCTTAATGGGCTCCAGCAACAAGATTTCCAGCAGCGCCATGAGCTGTTCAGAGGGACATTTCAGCCTGCAAGTGTATTATTTTGAGGTGGGAACTATTAGAACATATGGAGGCTTTCATTTTAGTGTAATGATGCTTTTGTGGAGAAGATTTCCGTAAAATTCAGGTTACATTTCAAAAGTTCTGAAAAATAAGAAAAGATTATCCTCATAGACTCCTTGGTGACAATAACAATACCATATGCTGGTGGCTTTAGCCTCCTAGCTCTTACCTAGCTGGTTTGGAAAGAGAAATGTCACCTTGTGCATTCAGTTGTGTGAAGTCTAAAAAGAGTTTGCAAAATAAACTCAATTGTCTTAGAATTCCTGTAAGAAGAAAATCTTTTTATCTGGACATGATTAGTGAGATTTCTTAGCATCTGTTCTGAATAAAGAAGAAAGGAATAGGGTGATGGATTGGGCATCTTTATGTCTGAGAGCTGTATCCTTATTATCATGCTCCTTGCATCTGATAAACATAAATTCAGCTGACAATTTATGGCCCAAATTCAGACATGTTCTATATAAGAGCAAGGACAACCTTGTAAAACACTACAATCAAAAATTACTAGGAAAACCATCTTGCAATTAAAATAGTCTTCGAATTAGGGAAAAAAAAGAGAAAGAATTAAGAAAAAAAGAAGTTTATGCTGAATATATAACTTCAAGAAAAAAAAAGTCTATCTTGTGCTACTTTCTCTCATTGGGTTCATCTTACTGTAAGAAGAATGATTCTCCCTTGTGGAAAATGGCAGAACGCATTCCCAGATGGAACGAGACTGATGCGGTCTCAAAGAGCTCGGCCTGGGGAGCTCGAGGCAGGCTCGCGCCGAGGCCGGTCAGTTGCTACTGCGTACTCTGTTCTGACCAAGTGAGAACGTAAACCCCACTCATTTTTAAATGACTCTTTGGTTCATCACCAAACTGCAAGATCAGGTATTATCTAGTGGCTGCTTGGTTGAATTTTTATTCCCATACCATTCCAACCAACAAACCTGAAATTTAAAACTTGCTACCTTTTCAGTCTATGAGCAGCACTTTGAAGAAACTAATTAATTACTTCAGAGTTTTCTGAACTTTTCTTTCTGACTGTCATAAATTCCAACCAGCAGTCTAGTCATCTCTTTTAAAAACAATATTCTTCTTGCACGTCCTGTAAATTCTTTCTTCATTTCCACCACACTAATCCAAGTTATTTCTTCTTACCCAGCCTATTGAGACACCTACTTAGTCACAAGCAATCTATCTCCTCTGCAGTCCTCACTTTCAAAGCATTAAGACTTCTTAAAATAGTAAGTTGATCACTGGGGTGGGATAACCTGTTTTCTCTTTGCTGTTCGCATTTCTTTCCTCTGCCCCCATTCCATGGCTAGTGAAGTTGACCTCTACGAACAGCATGGACCAGTCAAGATGAGCTTCATTTTTCTTTGAGTTTCCAAATGAGCAACCAACAGAAAATTGAAAGTAGGACAGAGCCAGGGGCACCATTTATCCTGGCTCCCACACGGCCTGAGGACAGCTTGGGCGTGGCTTCCTTTCCCAAAGAACAGGACACAACCTCTAGAGCATGACAGGACCCGATGCCATGGTGTCCTTCCAGGGTTGGCCCTCACTCTTTCTGTGACTCCTTTGGGTCCGCTGCTGCTGGCCTTGGAGCAGTGTCCCCTGTTCCTGCCCCATCTTGGCAGGCTCCTCATTCAGTTCTCATGAGTTAAGCTTTTAGCAGTTGTCTCTCTTTCATCCCTCAGTGACTAGATTACATGCAGCCACCCATCCCAGTTGGCCCACACAGCCCTGATCTCAGGACAGGGAATTCTGCAGAGATAATGGTGCTCAATGCTGTTGCCAGTGGAATTAACTAATAGAGTTGGGCTGAATTGAGACCCACTATGGGCCCAACCCTTCATGAGATTTGAACACAATTCTTCCTAGGATTTTTAAGAGCCACTCTAATATATTCTTCAAGTGTTATTTTATGCTAGCTAAATTTCATTTCTTTAACCCAAGAAGAACTATGATGTGTTTCTCCTGAAACAATATCATACCTCACCCCAAACCCGTAAAGTAATTTCTCCAAAATTATTTGCAAACCTCAGAAAGCACACAAGGTAAGAGTGGTACAGAAAATTATTAGATATTTATCTGCTGTCCAAGTCATTTAAGATGAGGTTATTTAATATTCATATACAGGTAAACATTGGTGCCCTCCCTCAGACGTCAGGTCAGCAAGGGAATTTTCCTGTAGAGCCCAGGGATGCTGAAGGTGAAAGATTGGCAGTGAGAATCTTCCTCCTTCTGTGCTTTTTATAAAGGTTAAACACCATGATAATACTTCAAGTGCATCTGCTTAGCTTGGCTTAAAGAATAAGCTACAGGGTGGAGACTGTACAGTAACTCAAGAAAGGCTGTGACCACAGTCCAATTTAATATCCAAAATTTCATTTCTCTAGGGCCTGGTGTAGTACTCAAAGAGGCTGTCACATTTAAAGGTAAAAATTAGCATTTTTCTCTTGAAAAAATGAGGCATCAAATATTCTGAATTTTTGGTGAGAAAACATTGCTGTTAACAGTATAATATCTAACCGATGTTGAATATTAAATGCTACTGTCCCTTTAATATGAACATTTTAATAAAAAATAGAATATAATTTCATTGTTAAAGAAATTCCTTTGAATTTGTGTTTCTTAAAGTTTTTGTCAATATAGTGCATTGAAAAATATAACATTTAAACAAACTTTACACGAGTGAATTAAAATGTAAAATGTAGACTTTCCTAATCAGTTTTAATTTTTTCTAAATGGAAAAAACTTCATTGGGCTTTGAGTCCTTTGCTTCTAATAGAAAAGTATAATAATTTTGGAATGAATTATAAATAATCTAATGACATTATTTAGCTTAAAAAACAAATACCCTGATTTCAATGGAACACCTTTCATTACTGTGATAGAGAAATGGGTGTCTTAACTGTCATACACAGCCACTTAAGAGCTTCTCTAGTTGGCTATGAATTTCTTTCTCAGCTATGACAGCCATTTGCTTCAAATCCAGCAAAATGACCTACTGACCTGATGACCTGACCTTCAAAATATTATTCAAAAAAATGAGTCAAAATTAGTTTTTCAATGGGTTACAGTTTTGTACTAATGTTTAGCAAAAGCCAAAGAGGCTTGGAGGATAGCTAATAAAATTCTATATAGTAATGTAAAATATCATTTCCTTGCTCTCATTTTACATCTAATTTTACATATATAAATATAAACATATAACTGGATTACTGGATTCATATTATTTATAAATGCATTATATAGTTATATAATAGTTTATTGTACATATTATATGCTATTTTAAATTTTCATATAACATGCCTGAATGAGTATATACATACTTAAAAATGTGCATTTTTCTGTATATCACATATTATTGCATTTAGGATATGCATATTCAATAGATAAATATGTTGTTAATTACATTAATTAATTATACTTTTATATTTATCTATGCTTGTGTGTTTTCATTTTTAGCTGTGAAGGAAATGGGATCAAAATATTTCAAAAAAAGAGAAAAAATATTCAGAAAATTTCAGCAAAAATGTTGGGGATCTAGATGTAAAAAGAGTGGCACTGAGCTGATAATTGCTGTATCTGGATTTATTTTGCTACTTTCTGTACTTTTGCATAAATTTTAAATTACCTAGTAAAAAAATTCTTAAAGCAAAATATTTGTATAGTTTTAGCCATAAATTCAACTTATAAATGGTGGACTATTTGAAGATATTTCAAATAAGAAAAAGGTGTTTCACAGGATGAGTGATACAAAAATGCAAATGAAGTCCCTTCCATCATGAAGATATTCAGAATTCAATCTCCTGAACTCTCTTCTCTCTAGCTTCTTTTCAAAGCTGATTGACTCATTACTCTTGAAGTCCTTAATCTCATAGGGATATATTATCATATTTTGATGTTTTCATGAACATTGTACATTATTAGTTTGATTCCTTGGCCAGTTCACTGGGGTGACCATTAGCTTTCATGATTGGGTGTGGTCCAATTGTTGGCCGCCTCGTCTCTCCTTATTCTCCATTTTCCTGGTACATTCTGTTTAAATCCAGCTCTCGATCTCATGGAAGGACATGGATGGGAAGTGATTCACCCAGCCTGCTCCTCTCATTTCAGATCTGAGGTCACTGATCTCAAATCAAATGCAGAATATTTTCTTGGTCTGTTCATTCTCCTCCTCTGAGGACTAATTCGTGCTGATAAGTGGACACATGTAATAGGCCATGTGAGCCTCGGTAAATCAGCTGTGTCATCTGTGAGTGGGATGGGAGCCAGGGCAGTGGAGGTCAGCTCTCTAAAGCTGTGAAAAAATGCCAATTACAAAGTTTTATGGTCTGTGTCTAGGTGTCCCCTCAAAGCCTCATGCAGTTACGGGGTGCACTTCTAGTTTGTGAATAATTTATGATCGAGTGCTGGGATTATGGGTGGGAGTGATGCTGGGATTATGGGTGGGAGTGATGCTGGGATTATGGGTGTAGTGCTGCACCCAGCATGGGGCAGATAGCTTGAATGCAACAGAAGGGAGACAGACTTGCTGCTATTTTTTGCCTCTGAATTTGCTCTTGCTGTTTTCTGCCACCACAAACTGCTGCCTTCTGCCATGTGCCGCTCTGCCTTGGAGCCAGATGAGTATGGACTGAAAGCTTTTGTAACGATAAGATAAATAAAGCTTTCCTTTCTTCATTCTGAGTGTTGGGGTTTTTGTTCCTGCAATGAAAGAAAAGGAACCAAGACAAAGAAGAAAGGTGTATTTTGGTTCATGAATTCATAGGTTTCAGTCCATGGTTCATTGGTTATACTGCTTTGGGATCTATGGTGAAGTGGAACATCGTGGCAGGCTCACACGGTGCCTTAAAGCTGTTCACCTCCTGGTGCCAGGAAACAAACAGAGAGGCAGGGGCCCAATAATTGAACACCTTCCACTAGTTTCTGACTCCTAAATTTCTGTCACCCTCCGGGAGCATCACAGCCTGACATCCAAGGCTCCCATGAGTGGGCCTTTGGGACAAATGCAGTGAAGATCCAAAGCATAGCAGGATATTCATTGTCCAGGAGAAGAACTTCACCTTTTAGTGAGGCCAAGATCATTCTGAATTCTGCTCCCAGAGGTCTTCTCAGTCATCACCTTTCAGGCAGAACAAGGCTATGATAGTAATAGAGTTGAGTGTTCCTTCCTTCCAAGCACCCAGGTCCTCATACGCTCCACCAGCTGAACAGCTTCCCTGAGAGCAAACATTATTCAGAAGAAAACCCTGTTCCCTTTTTCCTTTCCCTGCAGGAAGCATCCCAGACAGCTGCAAGGCTGCAGCACATGGGGGAAGGCGAGGCACAAGAAATCTGTTCAAGTAGTGGCAGCCACGAAGCGGAATGGATGAGGAGCAGGGACAAGGGTGTACTGTTCAGGGTAACAGTTCCACCTCCTACTGGCAGGTCCACAGGAATTCATCAGCGGGCCAATGTGCTAATGAGCCAGAAGCACACTAGCTTGAGGCAGTTGGTGACACCTCAGAAGACTAAGAACAAGAGGAGATCTTTATGAGGCTTTGGGGATCTGGTGCATCCTCCACAAAGCAGTTGGAGCCATCCCGTGGAAAGTACTCGGATTGTGCTTCACATGGCCAAGGTCTCTTGGTGGTTTTCCAACTTCTCGAAATAAACATGTTTCTTTGCCTGGCCTATCCTCTTCTCTCTTTTCCTCCCCTCTCCCCTCCTCTCCCCTTCCCTCCCTGATCCCCTCTCCCTCCTTTTCTCTTCTGTTTTTGCTTGTTCCCATAAGCCTACAAAGCCTGCTCCAGTCTGGCTACCTGTCAGCTCCCTGACTGCATCCCCTCTTGTTCTTGAGAAATACCCTGGCTCCAGGCCCAGTGGTTCTGGTACTTCTGTTGAATCTGATCCATGTGGTGGATCCCACCTCTTCCTGGAATGTAGACCATGACAGCACACAACCCATACCTTCTTCCTCTGTTTAGCATTATTTACATTCTACATAACTTAAGTATTCCTCTGGTTTATTTTTTGTCTTCCTTCATTTACATATAGGTTCTATGAGTACAGAATTCAGAAACACTTTTACATGTAATGAATGCTTAGCAGTACCATGCTCTCCACAAAAGGATGCTAAGCATTGCCCATATGATTACAAAATAATACATTAATGCATAAAATGGATGAAATCGCTCTTTGTGTTTGCTCTCACAGGACTCTGCTGGCCTCTCTGATGACCTCAGAGCTCTGTTAGAGGGGCTGTGATGGGCCTTTCCCTTCTTGCTCCGGGACCTCCAGGCTTGTGTTACATCTGTGCAGCAGATCTTGGTACAGAATTTGATATTAAACGGGAAAAAAGCTTTGATTTTGGCATCCTCTAGTGTGATTTTATTCAGTTGTTTATTTTTACACGGGCAGGAAAAGAGGCATTAAAAATAAGTGGTAAAGGCCGCCACTACCACTCGGTGTAGGAAAGTGGGGTGCAGTCTAGCTTGTGGTGCTGCGCTGACACCACAGCGCTGCAGGGAGAGCTTGCACTCCAGTGAGTCCTCAGAAAGGCTACGCACTGTGCCTGTCACGACTTCCCTGAGGCGGGCTTCACTGGTCGTGTCCCAAGATAAATGAGAAAGTTAGGGAAAGGGAGGGCAGTTCCAGACAATGGAGGAAGACTGGAAGTCCACGTCCGTGGGACAGTTGCCCAGGGATGGATCTCAGCAGCCTGCTGCTTCTGGGAAGGAGGGTGAGTAGGAATACACAGGTGATCACAAGCACTGTGAGGGCCAGGAAACACTGAGGCAGAGAAGATCATGAGGGTGGCTGGTCCAAAAGGCTCCTTCAGTACCTCAGAGGCTAGGCTTTCTCTGCCTCTTGAAAGAACAGACTAAACGCTGGTGGTTTGGAGGAGACTGTCAATGGGTGAGGGCTTTTGTTGGCTTTATTTTCTTCACATATCAATTAGTTCTGTTTAAACTATACACATTCATGTCTGCTTTTCTAAAAATAAAATTTTCTCTTTTGTGTTTTGATTGGAAAAACTGTACAAAGGGACACACACACACACACACACACACACACACACACAAGAAACCTGTCTCAGGTACAATCAATCTGTTCCTCAGAATCATGCAAGCCTTATTTTGTAGGATGAAACTCCTCACATGGAACATTTAGCGGCTGGCCCTGAAATGAGGCCCAAATCCAGCCTAAATGTCAACAGAAAGAAATGCCAGTTTCCTATGAACATTGTGTTCATGAATTTTAAATATGAAAATGATGTTTCTGCTCTTTAAAATTATTCCAACCTTTTTCACTTTTATTACTGCAGTGAGCTTTACTATCCTAAACAGTGACTTTGCAGTGTAAACCATTAGTCAAATTCAGGCAAAGAAGCCTTATGAATACAAATCACATTATTTTACGATTTCAACAATAGTGAGGCATCGATGGATTCCTTGACAGTTAACCGAACTTCCAGATACACTCTCTGGGTTCTTTATCATGGATCCTGTTGCTGAATTATCAGTTTTTCAGTATTATTTCTGTAACAGGATTATAATTTGGTGATCTGATCAACAATCTAGACTAAGAACAAGAATCTAAATTTGAAGATGTCTCCTAGGTTTGTAAGAGTAGGAGAATAGAAAGAAGAACCTTAATTATGAATTCTTATAGAGAAATGAAATCAAGGCCTGTCGTCATAGCCACATCCAACAGAGATGTATTTTAATCAGTAGGCAGTATGCAGGAGCTCCCAACACTTCCCCTCAGCATCAGCGCTACCATTAGCACTGAGGAGTGAGAAGGTATCACCATGCTCCCTGATGTTGTACGTCTGACACTAATGGCTCTGTGGGCTCTCGTTAGGTGTCTAGGGGCATTTCAATCTACAATTGTCATTCAATATGATAGAAAATTGTATTAAAATGTTAAATAAAACAAAAGCATGAAAACAAAAACAAAACTTTAAACAGACCTTAACAGGCTGAGCAAATACTGAGAGTTTGTAGGTATCCAACAATAAGCCTAAATATTTTACGTGTATTATACTGTTTAAAAGTCATAATGATGCTGATCTGGAGTTGGAATCTAGATCCAAGCTTGATCCCAAAGGCTAAGTTTTGGAATGAAATGTGGGAGATGCTAATTTTCAAAATATTTGCAGCTTCTCTTACAGTGCTCTTTCTACTTCCCTGATACAGGTTTGGCCATGCTATTGGCTTTGACAAATGGGCCAGGAAATGTAGCAGGGGCCTCTTCCAAACAGAAGCTATCAAACCACCACAGGGTTCTCTACCTGTTAGCCGTTCCCTCCTGTAGTGGTTGATTGATTGTGTCAACTTGAATAGCTAAAAGCTTAACTAAACGGGCTCCACAATTCCACACCCTAGAGTGTGGAGGCCCCACCCTAGAGTAACTCATCACTTAAGGGATATAAAAGGGAACTGAGGAGGATGGAATGTTCCACTTTCTCAGAGGAGCTCTGGTTTGCAGTCAGCTTGGACATTGCAGACTTGGCCTCAGCCTTGGATCCTTTAGTCCTCTGCTGTGGACTCATCAGCCTTCCATCGCAGACCCAGCAGCCTCTTGATACAGACTTGCACAGAGCACTGCAGTGAGCTTCAGATCTTGAGCTGAACCCTTCAGTCTCTGGAGTGCAAATGCCCTCCGCACACTTCTTCATTTGACTCTGTGGCTGACCTTCATAAGCCAATCTTGTAATTTCTTATGCATTTGTACATCTTGTATTATATCTGTTCTTCTAGTAAAACCTGACTGATGCAGATTTTGGGACCTGAAGTGAAACATCTTTTGAGCCATACTTCTGTCAACCAGAGAAATAAACTGTTAACACCTTTCTTCACATGTCACAACATTAAATTCAGAGTCCCTACCCAGTGGACCCATATCAACAAGCTCAGCCTAGCCCAGGAGTAGATCCATTTGATTATCCTAATTCACCACTTTGGAGATGTCAGGAGTTTAGCGACATAGCAAGTTTGAATTTTTTTGGCAGGATAGGGACTATAACGATGCCAGTTGTTTGGTCTTAGCCTCACTAGACAAACTTATGCAGGAAAATAAGGAGCTCAAAGTTTCAATTTCCCACCTTCAGACACAGATAAGAAATTTAAAATATTCTAAGTGTGTCCTGACAGAAAAATCTCCTTTATTTTAGCCACAAGGCTGAGAATGCAGAAACTCAAACGCAGTCCCTCATAATTCAATTGGCTGAACTGCAACATAAATTAAATGCTCAGCCTGGAAGGGTATCTGAAGCAAAGTTGAAGGCACTGATCAGAAAAGAATGGACTGATCAGAAAAGAGTGGGATCCTGTGACCTGGAATGGAGGCTAAGGATGCTGAGTTTTTAGATGCTAAGATTATTTTGCCCAAGGAAGAGATTTCCCCAGCCACTGTGGCAGAGACATCACTGCTTCTACCTTCTGCAGTGTCAGCGTCTCCTAGTATATCTGGAGAAACTAATCTTGTGTTGACCAAACAGGATAATGCTGAGACTCTTCAGGAAGCACCCCACCATCCATTTGGCCTCTAGTCCCATAACCAGGCTTCAAGCACATAAGGCACCAGTGGGTGAGGTGCATAATGTGATCCATGAGGAGCTCTGCTCTTCGCCCAAAGAACTTCTTGAGTTTTCTCACTCTTATGAGCAGAAGCCTAATGAGCAAGCATGGGAATGGATTCTATGAGTGTGAGATAGAGGTGACAAAACCCCTTCCCCTGGGCCTAGCAACGTATCTGGTGCGCCTATTTCCACATGCTGATCTTCCAGCAGTGGTGACAGCATTGCCGAATCCCCACAAAGAAGAATTACATGTTTCCTGCCATGTGTCCCTGATATCTGGGGTGTTTTTGTTTAGCAGAGGGCAGCCTGGCACAGTAAGTTCCTATCGACACTGCCTACACTTCTCTTTGCTTCTTCCTACTGCACATAGAGAAATTTGTTAGTCATGTACATTTTTCTTTACTGCAAGAAACTAGAACAAATCAGAATTTCCTTCCCTGTAAAACATTCTGAATACATCATAAAATCCTTTGGTAAGCTCTGCAAATATACAATATAATTAAATTAGGAAGGCATGAGGATTATAAAATGCCCACTCTGGGCAGACACCATGCAGAGTGCATATCAAGTAGAAAAGCAAACACTTTTTCAAAGATTATTTTCTATTATCCGGTGCTAATAATACCTCTCCTGGTACTGGCTAAACCATTTAAACTCAGTTGGCAAGCACATTTTAAAACAGATTCTGTTGACAGGTGCAGCTCTGAGGACGGCTTCATCTTCAGCGAGATTGCACTGCCTCCCACGCACGCTCCTTCCTTTGAAATGGCTGTTCCACCCACTGCCATCCGGGTGCTTGTATTGTGAAGTGACTCATCTAGTTTTTAATCTCTTGGCCTTTTCAGTGGGAAGGTAGAATCACAGGCATTAGGGATAGAAATCATCAATTACTTTTGCATTTGAATTTTTATACTGAAGTTAGTGGGCAGCTTCCTAACAATGTAGTTGAATAAGAGAGGCTAGGTCAAAACACTCTCCTACAGATTACTCAACTACCTACAGACCTAAGTGTGGGTGTGTGTTTTATCTGAAAGGGTTACCTGGTAGACATCACTATCATTTAAAATATTTAAAACTCAGTCTCTTTGGCTCAGCATGTATCCACTTATTTTATTTTGATTACAATCTGTTAAAAAATAAAGTTAAAATTTTTTTGAATTTTTACTTGCCACCATGTATGTATCTGGGAAGTGACTTGTTGATCTTCTAATTGAACAGTTGTTGCTCACTCTTTATTGGAAAAGCCCTGCTAGACACCATGCTGCAAATCTGACTTCAAGTCAGGCTCTGAGCTCCCTTCCGGATGAGGCTCCTGCTACTGCAGGCAGCGAAGCCCTACACCACAGGTCTGTGTGCAACTTCAGCCACATTGTAATTTTTTTTCTGCGGTACTGGGGATTGACCTCAGGACCTTGTGCTTGCCAGACAGGCACTCATGTGGCTGAGCTATCTCTCCAGCCCATAAATAAATTTTAGATGATAACTCTATGACCTTATTTGTCGGCTAAGCCTAGAAATAGAAGTTTGAAACCTCTCGAGCTATGGCTTCCAGCACCATACCAATCTTTGGGCTGATGTTTTCAATAAAATTGACACTAACAGTATGATCTTGAGGCTGTCGGTAAAACTGAAAATTGTGTGGCTCCTTCCTATCAACAGCTTTTTGCCATTCTAAATATTTACTTCATAGTTGAAGACAGTAAAAATAATTTAATATATTCCTTAAGAAGGAAAACACATCATACCAATTAAAAGGGAGGTCAGGGTTCACTATTGACTGTATACCTCTTCTCTTATATGTATAAAATGAGATGGATTATTGAGATTTGTATATGTAACTTCCCCTTACCTGTTAATTACTTTACCTAGAGCTTTGAAACGCTCTCTGCAGATACTCTTTATCCAAAGGACTTTGTAATCAGAGACATGCTCAAAATTTCCACACAGCTCACGGTAGTCACTCGCCCCTTGCATCTGCAGAGCACTTGAAATCTGCCTCTGCAAGAGGAAAGCAGATTTTTAATACATTTAATTTTGGTTAATTTACATATCTCCATGTTGCTATGGTGGGCAAGTCTATATCAGGTAGTAATTATTCCCACAAGCACAGAAATGCAGTGTTGACAAGACTATGCAGAGAACCTAGCCTCAACTCTCTCCTCTAGTATCTTTGGAAACATGGTTTCTCAAGTTGGGTTTGGAGAGACCGTACTGCCTGACAGCAGCTTGTCTTAGCACGTGTCCGGGTTCTAACAGGCTCTGTTCCTGCAGATATAAAACTTTTCGTGAACTGTTAAATCCCTCAAATTCTTTCTCATCTTTCCACCTAAAACTGTTAAAAGTAAGTGATGCTATTAGAACGAGTTATAAATACCTCTCAGGACGCTACGGACCCTCTGAACCAATGGGGCTTGCCCTGGGAATTCATGCCAAAGAAAACAACCAAAAAGGGTGAACTTGTAAACCTGAAAACAAAACTCTCATCACTAAGGAGGGGAAGTGGGATTGAAAGGAGGAGAGGAGCATGGGAGAAAAGAAGAACCAAGATGTACAGAGGCCGGGGGATGTGAATGAGTGTTGTAGGAGGAAAGAAGAGAAAACATCACTTCAGCAGGAGTGAGCACTGTGCTTTCTTTACAGTTAGGGCCCGTGTCCTTGTGATCTTTGTCTCTGTAGTCTTGAAAACACTAATAATTTCACAGATGATCAGCGATGTGATTTACACTTACTGACTCTACACATTCTATTAAGGAATGATATCTCAGCGGTTGGTATCTTGAGCATACCATGTTAGCTAAGGAGCTTATATGTGCATTGTTTTGACTTTGCCTTTCCGTTGGGGGCTGTAGGAAACTCACAGCTCAGCTGCCACCCCAGCAGGAGGGGCCCCGACCAACAGCAGCTCTAAAGAGTCAAAGGGTTGATCAACATCGACTTATTTAATACATTATGGTAAATTTCAGATATAATTTAAAGTCCAGAGTTCAATTTAACTCTAGTGTTCAATCTTCGGATATGCCAAGCAAAACTCTAGCTGCAGTAATGAAAGACATCATAAGCAAAAGTGGGAACATAAAATTCTCCTCATTTAAAGTCAAGAAAAAGACAAGCAAAGGCCCAAACAGTGGGTGCTATTCTCATTTGGGTGTCACATAGCTGTGGATGAAACCAAGGAGCCTGAACACCAGTGACACGTGGCACAGAATTTTGGACTGAGAGGAGTTACTCCTGAGATGGGGAGAAGAATTGGGTCCATGAAATGGTCTGAGTTCAATCCCCGGTTCTGCAAAAAAAAAAAAAAATAAAATAATTGCTAATAATGAATATAAGGTCTAAGGTAGTCTTACTCCTTACTTGTTAAATAGAGGTAAGAATGTCTATCAAAGATATTTTAAGTGAGACAGTAGATTCTGGGACAAGACTGGCAGAAAGGAGAAAAAGGCATATAAGTGTGTGTGGCTGGCATGTGAACAATAATACTTCGCAGTAATTGCTGCCCCGTGTATAACACCTTCTGCAGCATAATCACTATTCCAAACTGAGTTAGACCTTTTCCTTCTCCTTTCACTGACAACTGTTGATCTGTTTCAATGTTAGCAATGAAAAGAACCTTATGTCTACTCATGTTTGAGAATTCCAAGATTCGATACCAACAAGGGATCAACTTTGAAGATGATAATAGAGTTTAAAGTGGTTTGTTTAATTGAGATTCCTTTTTACCCTTGCTTGCATTTTTAATTCTTTTTTTGTTCCTTTGATTTTGTTCCATTTCTTGAGATGGGGGGTCTTCCTTTGTAGCTCAGGCTAGCCTTGAGTTCTCTATGTAGCCCTAGCCTGGTCAGATGTACCATGATCCTTATATTTGGCCCCCCAGTGCCAGAGTTAGAGGAATCTGCCACTACACTTGGCTCAAATTCTTCTCTAACAAGACCAATTTTGAGTTTTAAAATAAAATCCTCAAATATTTTAATAAAGCTTTAGACTTCACAGAGTTCATATTCTAGTGGAGGCCTTTAAGATGACATCGGTAGTAGAGTGTGTATAGATTATTTTGGCATTACTATGTGAAATACTACAGGAATTTAAAAATTAATTTAAAAGCAGACCACAATTTCCACACCTAAGTAGTAAAGATATTTATTTAAAATAATTGCTAATTGGGGCCGGGGAGATGGCACAGTAGAATAAGCGCTTCCCTGGCAAGCGCAAGGGTCTGAGTTCAATCCCCGGTTCTGAAAATAAAATAAAATAAAATAAAATAATTGCCAATAATGAATATAAGGTCTAAGGTAGTCTTACTCCTTACTTGTTAAATAGAGGTAAGAATGTCTATCAAAGATATTTTAAGTGAGACAGTAACCCCACATTTGTATACATTTATTATAGTGTAGATCAGGCCTCTGGCCATCACTCTGTCCAGTACCTGAAAGTCAACTTCCCTGGAAAAAACCTCACTGAGCCACAGCTTGGAGGTCCAGCTCCAGCCAGAACCTGCAGCTGTTGTTGTCTGTCGCGCGCGTCCTGTCCAACAGTGATCCACACGCAACACCGGTGCAGCAGTCAACACGCTTTATTGTTCACAGCCTTGGAAG
>NDGN011502727.1:672-12974 GCA_002564285.1 Tympanoctomys barrerae
TTTCTTTCTTTCTTTCTTTCTTTCTTTCTTTCTTTCTTTCTTTCTTTCTTTCTTTTTTCTTCGAATGCCTTCAGGGCAGGTTTGGCTGGCTTGAGTTGTGGGGATCAAACCACAGCAATCTGAACCTGACTGCTTTGTTGAAGCAGCCACTTAAAGAACTGAGCTAAGAGGCAGGCCCACCATGATGGAGTTATTTCTTTGCTTTAGTTGCCATCAATTCAAATATTTCAGGTGTGTGACTTCCAAGTTTCTTCTATGACCTTGTCGCCTGAACTTGTTTTGAGTGGGCCGAAGGTCTGGAATTGCCTTTTGATCTTTCTTTTGCCACTTTTTGAAGTGGTGGCAGGTGGGCAGGGTGCAGGTCAGCAAGGCTCTCTGGAGAGTTGGAAGGGACGGTAGGCTTGCCAAAACTCCTGCTGGGTGGGCTTCCGTGTGGCTTCTACCTCATTAAGGAGGGGGGCCAGCTGGATCTGATGATGACGAGGCAGGACGAAGTTGCGCAAGGCTCTCGGGTGGGAGACTGGCACAACACAGTGCTCTGCAAGGTTCCTGCAGGTCGCTGTGGTAGTCAGGACTCCCTGGTGGTCCTCAGGGCCAGGAGGGCAGCCAGACTCAGCAGAACTCCAGCAGGAAGGCTGGGGAATCAGGGCTAGAGCTGCTGAGTCTCCCCCGCAGTCTTCAGGGCAAGGAGGAGCCTGCTTCACTCAAGTGAACTAGGTGTCAAGGCCAGAGGCTATTTTTAAAAGATGTTTATTTTCTTATAAACAATGTGTCTGCATGTATGATACGAAAAGAAATGCTTTGTTTACAACAACCCTGTTCAAGCAGCAGTGAGGCTTGCTACAGACTAATGCTTTTCTATTCGATTGTACCTTTTCCATTAAAATAAAATCATTTGTTAAAATAATTAATTGTCAATAAAGAGAACATTGTTTAAAACAGGTGCATGATGCAGCCCATGTGTTAGAGCCCTGGGTCCTCACAACATGCGCACTGCCTCCAGGAACACAGGGTCCTCACAACATGCGGCGAGTGCCTAAGAAAGCCCCGGGAGTAGGAAGGCTTGAGCTCCAACCTGACCTTCTCCACCTCCCACCCCCCTTCGGTCAGAGCAGTTCTGGTTAGAAAGCTTAGCTTATGAATCCTATGGATTATTTTATGTGAGTTAAAAAGTACCCAGATCCTCTGGTTCTCCCCTGACCTGGGCATGTTTCAGGGCTATACTTCCTCTCCGTTGGCCAAGGGGGAGTCATATGACTGGTCCTAGCTAATGAGCACATCCTTCCAATTTGATTGTCAACAAGGCACCTCCCAGAATGCACCCTGTCTTTCTTTATTCCTTTTTGAGGGACACTAGAAATGTTTCAGGTAGTGACTATTCACTCCATCTCGTTCCAGATGACAATGACAAGAGTGACACGGATCAGAGCATGCAGGTAATCCTAGAGAGACATTCAGCATGAGTCAGAAAGAATCTTTATTGTTTGAAGCTATTGCGATTTAGGGGTTAATTTGTTACCACAGTATAACCCAGCCTGTTCTGGTACACATGGCTATAAAAGGTGTGAGAGCCACCCTTGTGGGGAGTTATGAATGGTCATGTGGATTCAAGCTTCTCTTGGCTAATCTTTACCTCATAACCGTTGCTCCAGCCAGCCTCACTGCTCAGCCTTAGGTCGGACTAGAATTCATTTGTCTTTTCCACTCCATGTTTGCCTCCACACTTGACTGGGACCCTTGAAATTTCAGGGATTCCATCAAACAGTTAACTTTTGTAGCTCTCCTGCTGCTACAGGGTTGAACATTTTCTAGGGATGGAATGTGTTCATTGTCACCGGTTTTCTCACTCAGCTTGTGGTGCTCAGGAATCTTTCTTCCTCACTCACTCCTCTACCTGGACTCTCTGTCACACGGGGGTGGGGGGGCACATTACCTCTTCTCCAGCTCCCTGGCTACCTTGGGGGTGAGGTGGAGTGGGAGGGCGGACAGACAGAACACAGACACACAGGGAGGAATGATGAGAAGATTGGAGCAACAGAGATGTGGGGCTCTGGTGTTCACCCTTTTTGTAATCATGGGCTTCCATGTTCACGTGTCAGAAGGTGGTCCTCTCACATCCCCAGCACGTGCCTGGCCTGTTAACAATGTAGCCTCTGCTGTGAACATCCGGGTGATTCTCAGGCATGCTACAGCTTGACTGACACTGCTATAAATCATTCCAGCATCCTTCTTTGACCATGTACCATCAAAAATGTCCTCTCTCTGTAATATTAAGGGGTGCCATGTCCTTCCAGCAACTCTCAGTACCCCAATTGCTTGATGTTCATGAACGTTGCTGCTGTTGCTTAATACTCAGCCTGCTTCAGAGTGCATTTTTTCTAATATGTGGATGGAGTATGTCAATATTTTGAAGTGGAAAATAAAGGGATATGTTCTACTATGTGCCATTATGTTTATAGCTCTTAAACTTTTGCTTATTAATTTGGAAGAAAAAGTAAATTTCAATAACTCATCATGGTAAATCATGAGAGGAACTCTAGGCCTCAGATTAACACAGAAGCAAGATAATAGCAATTGACATTACTGATTATATGGTCAATGGGACACACATGGTTTTGTGTATTTATTTGTTCGCTATTTTTTTAGAGAGGGCCTCACTGTGTAGTTTAGGTGGGGCTTGAACTCACTGTGCGACCCAGCTGCCCTCAAACTTGCACTGAACCTCCTGACTCAGTCTCCCAAGAGCTTGGCTCACCAGCTCATGCATGTAATTGAACTTCAAAGGAGGAATAATTTCCCTCACTTTATATATTGTCAATTTAGGCCCAGGGAGGTAAAGTAATTTGCCCAAAGCCACACAGCTAGTAAGTAGCAGAACCTGATTTATACACCAAGGTAACTGGGCCTCTCTGCATCAGACTGCCCTGTTGTTGGGAGGACCTGTCTGAGCTAGCCAAGGAACATGGGACCATTGAAGGGAAAATTCTGGAACAGCAGGAATCAAGTCCAGAAGGGTATCTGTGCTTAGACCAAATCATAATTTACTTCCAGGATGGACCACAGGTCATAGCTTGAAAAATGCAGAAATATCGCACGGTGCTGGTATGTCTTCTGAAGAGTATTTGCTAGTCAGGGAAAAATCCCTTTCCAGTATGGATGCAATTTCATTTGGCCAAAGTAGGTCAGAGGAATTGAGCAGAAGGACAGCTGCTGCTTTATTAGAAGCCCTGCTTGACTGAGGAAATTAAGGGAGGGTGACAGCAGCACAGTGGAACATTTCTGTCACTTGGGCAGTATCAGGATTCTCTATTGAGGTGAGGACATCTACAGTTCCTGTGCGAGGTGTCACCAGGCTAGGTGGTCCACGGGGACTTAGAAATAACCTGTGCGGACAGAACTGCATGTGCAGTGACATTCTAATCCTAGTCCTATGGGAACAGGATGGGAAGAAAACAACCTAGGAAGACACTGCCTCTGGGTCACTGTTGTTGTCAACAGAAGTGACAGCTCTAGCACCCACACAACCCACCTCATGGCTACTTTTTAACGGTTCTTTATTTAGATTTTAATTTAGCCAGATGCAGGGCCCTCTTCTTCATCTTTACCCTCTTCAACAAGCTGCACGCTGTGGAGGTCTAATGAATGCTTATTAATAATAATGATATTTCTCTGTTGTGAATTTTCTCTCCTTATGATAAACTGTCATTGGAGGCGAAACGCTCCACATCATATCTGTCAACTTTTTAATGAAAACTACTATATGGAGTGTCTGCCAAGAGCAATTCCAGTGTAAGTTATTAGGGTACTGTAGTATTAATTTTTACGAATTGATATATACTTATGTCGAGTGGCTTAAGAGTACCACAGCTAACGCAGCAGGTTGGAGCCTGACTTAGAGGTATTGCCACTTGGCATGCAGGGGGCTGGCTCTGTTGGCCTCCAAAGCTTCTCCTGGTCTGGTTACACTGCAGATTGAGTCATGGAGATCCCTCAATTCCTTGTGACAGTTTACACTTTAATCATTCTCTCACAGTAAGGTAATATAATGGTAATTGGTGTCGTTTAATCTACTGTGCTGTTCAATGCCCTGAGACTTCTGGGGATTTCACACAACTCTTCAGACTTCCACCTATGCCAGTTATTTACTCTAGGAAAGAAGCACCTCCCTTGCCCTCAGGCACCGCAGCATTCAAAGAAGAAGAGAGCAGTGAATTCATCCCACTGGGCAGGTTCTGAATGGAGAGAGGGTCCTAGTGTCCAATTTTTTCTGAGCTTCATGACTTTTTTCCTTCCCCCAAAGTCACTGAGTTAGTTCACTCATGGTTATTTCTTAGCTGCTGTAACTCTGAATTTCTCCAAACCTCAGGCACTAGAATTTTAGGATGGAAAAAACAAAGAGTTGAAAGGATAGAGGCCAGGCAATGTCCCACCCCACCCCCCAATTAGGTGCCCCTGGGACTCTATTCTGGGTACACAAATGCTTTTTCCGGGACACCAATGCTTGGAATTTGTCAAGCAACAACAAAACACATAAACAAGACAAAGAGAATCAAGGAGATCACTGATGAAAGAATGAGAATAAAGTCACCCTTCGCACCTTGGCTCTGTCCCTAGCTGGTTACCCTTAGCCTCGGTCAGCCTCCCTAAGCCCCCAAGGCTCCTACAGTACAAAAATGTCAGTGCAGCACCTCATGAAAACCAATATTGTATATCTCACCCTTCCATGGAAATAAATGACCTAGCTGAATGGGGGAATAAACTCACCAGGAACATAAATAACCATTATGGGCACCTCTGCATGACGACAAGGTACTGGCTCCAGAATCTGACAAAACATTAGAAAGATTTGTAAATGGCTGCGGCTGTAGAGGTGGGAACCAGAAAACCTCATATCTATAGCATTTTTCAATTCACCTTATTTTTGTCAAAATGGTATACTTAACCTCGATCTTTGCTTTCTTAAATGGAAAAGAACCCAGATTCCGGTAGGCATCCCTACCATCCATGCACACACAGGTGCTGCAAGGGATGAAGGTGATCCAGGACCTGTTGGGACGGGTGCTCTTGAAGATGCTCTCTTGGGATGGGCAGAGGAGAGAAAAGCTGAAGGAAGGGCCAATGCTTTGTGTAGGCCTGGCTCTCAGCCTTTGGGCAAGAACTTGAGCTTACAGGAAAAGCAAAGTGCAGAACCAGCAGGATTAAAGTAAGAGTGGGGACAGGTCAACGTCAGTTGTTAGTGACAGCGTCTCTTATATTGGCTAATCAGATCTTTTAAGAAAAATTAGATTCTTTGCTCTCCTTTGTTTCCTTTCTGTGTTTATTTCTCTCCCTTACTATGCACAACACCCAGAGTTGTCCAACCTCCAGCCCACCTGCCACCATTTTTCTTTTCCACAACCATAGCAGATCCTGCCAGAAAACGCAACTGTCTTGCCCTGGGCCCACACACTTGCTCTCCAACAACTTTAGGCCACCAGTGAAAGCAGACTGTCAGGATGAAGCTCATTATCCTCCCCAAGTAAACCCCGGACAAGCCATGTCTTCCCCAAGCACAGTTTCTCTGTAGCTGACCGCACACAGTAATGCCTATGTTACTCAGGTGTCTGTTACTGGGATAAAATACCCAAGCCAATTAATTTAAAAGGAGAAAAGATTAATTTGGCCTCACAGATTCCGACATTTCAGGTCATGGCTGCCTTTGGGCCTGTGGTGAGACAGCACACAGGCAGGGAGCACATGGGAAAGGAGGCTGTGCACCTCAGGGCAGCCAGGAAGAAGAGAGAGAGGAAGGGGCTCTGCTCCAACACTGACCTCAGGGGCTTGCCCCAGGACTACCCTGTGTCCCCTATGCCCACACCCTGAAAGTTGACCGCCCCACCCTGAAAGCAAACAAAGCTTTAACACATGGATCCTTACAGGATATTTAAGGTCCAAACCATAACAACACTCAAAAATATTTGTTGAACACATAAAACGCTGTAATTTGTAACAGAAGCAGGACACATTCAGCTGGATACATAGAAACGATCTGGGAGGAGGGGAGACAAGATTCAAATACATTTGAATTCTTGATATGCTTTAGCCCATCCGCCACTCATTAACAAGCACATTAGTTGACTAAGTATAGCTGGGAAATAAACATCACCCCTTTCAGATGTTACTATTGTAAGAATTCCCTAATATATGAGTCTCAGAAATGCCACAGAGAATTAGCTCTTGTCTGTAAACATAATGCTGTTAATAAGATCAAAATATTTGTCCATTGTACAAAATCTGAAAAGTAGAAAATAAAACCAGAAATCACAAATAGTTCCATTCAAATAAATATTATAGTGATCTTTAATATTTAAGATTGCCAGTCTTCTTTGAAAGTACTCAAATATATATTAAAATAATTTCCCTCCCTTCCTTCCTTCCTTCTTGGTTTTCTTTCTTCCTTCCTTTCTTCCTTGTCTTTCTCTGTTTAGGCAAAATTAAGACCATACCATCCATAGTTTTAGAGCCCATACTTTTTCATTTAAAAATACTTCTGAACTTCTTTCCAGATAAATGTCTACAATTTAGTGCTCAGAAATGAATTTCCCGTTTTCCACCAGGATGCAATTTCCCCTTTGAGGTCAAATGCTGGATTGTAACCAACCAACAGCCTTCAGAAAATGCTTTTACATAAGGCATTTTGAAAAAAACTATCAACTTTTCTTCATCCTCATTCTCTGTCCCCCTCACCCAAATAACTATGAAAGTCAAATTTCCTGCTAGCATTGAAATGACATTTAAATACCCATAATTCTACTGGAAGGGAGAATCTGGTTGTATAAGAAAAAAAGGGGAGGCTTTCAGCTGTTCTGGGAAAGAAATGAACATTGGTTTTTCCCGGAGGCCTTTTCTAAATTGGAAAGATTTTGCAAGCAGGAAAATAGAGAACACTGTTCTGTCTTCACCAGGAGTAGCAGCCACTTGGGTCACACTACCCTCTTGGGATGCTGGTTGGTTCTGGATTTCATAAAGGTCACCCAAGTGCACCTCTAGGTGCTGCTTGGAAGTTACCTGGGGCAGGCCCAGAGTCTTCAACAGCAAAAAGGGCCTCACTGAAGTCAGCCTCCCTGGCCAATCAGATGTAAAACTCTCAGCTGCTGCTTCAGTGCAGCAGCAAACCGGAGAGCTCAGATGGAAGATTCTGTGCAGAAGATGCTTCCAAGAAACCAGAACTAATGAACAGGCTGATTCTTTCTGTGTCATTAGACGCAGCACCGAAACCTGTGGCCACGGAAGGACCGTGGCAGTGCTTTGATCACACGAAGGTGCTTCATGCCACACATCCAAGGTGACCCCTGGATGCCTGAACCTTCAAGGGGGGCTATGCAAGCCTACGCCAGACTCCTGAAGCAGCGCTTGCCTTGCTCAGCTGACTTCCCCAAAGGAGATCCCGCTAAGACCCCTGGCCATCTTCCCAGGGACTGGAAACCTTATTGCTGATAGTCCTAACCTCTTCTGCTCTGAAGTGGCCTCTGGTCTTGTGTTTAGTGAAGCAGAAATTATCCTTGCAAATCTCTCCCCCTGTGCCTTTTCCTCCAGCTCCTTGCCTTGGTGTGGGATTGCTTAATTACGGGCAACAGAAAACTACTCAAGCTGTTGAAAAGAAATGAAAAATACTAAGATACAGGGGAGCCTCACGGGATCCCAGGAGAGAGATGCACCTGTGTCTTGTGGGGGCTAGGAATTTGTCATGTGTAAATTAGAAATATATTTAATGTGATTAAGCCAAACAAACATCAAAAAGTCAAGAAAAGCAATGCGAAATGAATAGTAATTTTGGATTTAAAAAACTCCAAGGCTTACTCTTCTCATGAAATAATTTCAAAATTAGGTAGTCATCCATGTCATCGGGAATCCAGTGGTGGTATTTTTTATTTTTTTAAATTCTCACGGTTGCAGGATGACTGCTGCCCATCCAAGCGTAGCCTCTGTGTCCCAGTTTCAAAGACAGAAACAAAAGCGAAAAAGACTGTGGGACTGGTCTAACCTTCCAGAAAGCTCTCCTAGAGTGCTTACCCAAAGATATCTCATGGGCCAGAAGTTAGTCTTAGGGTTACTTGTAGCTGAATAAACAATGGAGAAACTATTTTTAAAAAGTGACATAGTTTTGCTGGGAGTGCAAGCAGATTTCCATTGGTGAAAAAGAAAGAGGAGAGACAACTGCACGGCATTTCTCCTCTTTACAACAAAACCCAATGGCTCCAAACAACCTGAAGTTTCCGTGATTCTGGGAGTCCACGAATCCCAGGGTGCAGCTGATGAGGACATGTCTGCCCCCCCCGACACCGGTGCCTGCGCCTCCACCTGGAATGGCTGGAGCACGGTGCGGGCTGGCTGGTGCGGCCAAGCTCCCCCTGCTCGTGGAGTTCGCTGGGGTGGCTTGCGGAACTACAGAAGCCAAGCCAGCTTTACTACTGTCCGGGGCATGAGTTGGCTGGGCCATGGCCTTCTGGTCTCCTCTACACAGACTCTCTCCTTACCTGGTCCCTGTCGTCCGAGCCCTGGCCCAGCCTTTTTACATAGTGACGGACTCCCATTTCTAGCAAAACAGAAATGGGCAGGTCTCTTCAGGCCTGCCCTGGACGTCACAAGCATGGCTCACAGTGCACTTCCTGAACAAAAGTGAATCACCGAGCCCAAAGGAGTAGAGCTGCAGTGCACAGACTCTGCCTCCTGATGGCAGGGCTGCAGGTCGGTACCAGGCCTAGAGGGCCACTGCGCTGCCTTGGCAAAATCTTGGCACTGGGCGACAGGAAGGGAGGCTGTTTTCTTCCTCTGGACATGTGGCACTTTGCTTCTCTCTTGCAGGGTTTTTCATTCCTCAGCTTTCTTTCTCCAAGCACCCAACTCAAACAGAGCTGCATGAGAAAGGTGACATTAGCCCTGGATTCTCCTCCAGGCTTGGTCTGCTCGGGTTGCTGTGACACAAATATGGAAGACTTAGAAACTGCAGAAATGTATTTCTGTTCTGGAGCACTGGACAGAGGGGCCAGTGGATTTGGTGCCTGGTGAGGCCCTACCACCGAGGTTGTGGCTGTGTCACCACTGTGTCCTCACATGGCAGCAGCAGCAAGCAGCTCCCTGGGGCCTCTCTACAAATACCAATCCCACGCATGACCTAATTTCTTCAAGAGACCTCGTCTCCTATATTATTTTTGGGTCACTCCAGTGAACTACCAGAGGCAGCTAACTTATAAAGAGAAAAGGTTTATGGGGCTCACAGTTTTGGAAGTTCAAAGTCCAACGTCACATGGGGAGGCCCCATTCATTTGGGGCAGTGCATCATGGCAGGGGTACATGTTGACACAAGAGGGAGGGAGAGACTGGGGTGTTCTACCCCCTCCAGGGCCAACCTCCACTAACCTGAAAAGCTCCAGACTCCACCACCTGGGCACCAGGCTTTGCACGTGGACCCTAGACACCCACATACCCTTACACAAGGACATCCAACATCCAAACCACTATCGCTTGGGATTGAGAGTAAATCTGGGGGAGATGCAAGCACCTTACCTCTGTGAGTTCTAAATCCATAGTTAACTAACCAGAGCCCCTGACCCATTTTCCTTTAAGAATCAGTGAAGTCAAGATAGGTAAGAAATCACCAGGCAAGCCCCTTCTCTCTGCTAGGCATTCCACTGCTTCTCAGCATCTTGTGAACATTTTTCTACAGCTCACTTGGGAGCTAACCTTCAAGTAAAAGACATTACCCTGTACTAGGTATTTGATGGCGTGTGCAGATGTGGATGATGCCGAAGAGTCACATAAAACCATCTGGAGAGCTTTTAAGAAGCAATCCATGAAAATGTAGTTTATATTTTTTGTTTCCAAACCTTTAAGTCAAGAGAAAATCCAATTTCCATTGGAGGTCATTATTATTTAAGGGGTAATTGAGAGAAAGAGAGAGACAGAGAGACAGAGAGACAGCCCTGGGGGGGGGGTGCTGAGAAAAAAAGAGGAACAAGGCACCATGTTTTTTCCCTAAAAATCAAAGATCCCAGTATTATAGATAGCTGAGTTAGACAGAAATATAGACAGCCAGACAGGCTGGGCCCTCGAGAGGTCAGTGCAGAGTCAACTGTGACTGCAGGTGTGCTCACTGAAGGCCAGGCTCTGAGAAAAAGAAGAACTACTCACTCATATACTCCCCTAGGGCTGAACAGCAGTGATTGCTATTGTAAGTAGTCATCAGCCACCTCCAGGTGGAGAACCAAACATCTTTAACCCACCCCTTCCAGGAAAGTCCTTGTCCAGCACACGTACACTTGCTAGGTGACTTATTTCACCATTTAGTCCCCATTTAATCAATATTACCCTAGTGACTATACTTGTAATCTTATTGGCTCACCACAGATTTGTCCCGCCTCACACTCATCCTATGACTTGCTATTGGATCAATATCACCTAAGCGAATATACTTGTAATCTTATTGACTGGTGCTAGTTCTGTCCCACATTAAGCCTCCTCACCTCATGGCTTTGCTCAATAAAACACATTTGAGAAGCAGGGTCTGTGGGAAGCCCACTTTCCTGACCTCCTTCTGTCCCTCTCAGAAAGAAGCTTTCTTTGTCCCAACGAAATCTTCCTAGTCTTAACCTCCATTGTTGCTAGAATTTATTCCTCAATAGTAGAGTAGACAGAGTTGGCGTTTTGGACATCTATCAGGTTGGGAGTTGCATTTTTCCTGTATCACCAGCACCCAGCAACCACTCACCCTGTGTGGAGAATCAAGTCCTTGCCAATGCTACACCAATGTCCCCTGGTCCCAGGTGGCAGAGGCCCAAGCTCCTCCCCACATTTGGAAGTAACTAAAGTAGGTATTCTTCACCTGAGGCCGAAGGAAAGTGCTAAACATCAACATTGTATAGAAGCTCAGCATGCATATTCATTTTTCTGTAGATGGTAGCTGTGGCTTTTATTGGACTCCTAAAGGCCTCCTTGAAAACCCTTTGCCCCTCACCCTGTGGCCGCCAAAGGTGATGGACCTACTGAGAATGGATCTGGTGCTCTTGGGATGTGTGCTGGCTGAATTTGGCAAGAGATTTATTGGGTCCCTCTTCTAGCAGGGTCTGCTTGTATCAGAGCATGTGTGGGACAGATGTAAAAAGGATTTGTGCAAAGGGACCAAGAACCCAGAGGAAAACGCAGGATGGGAGATGGCTGCAGATGCCTTTGTGAGGGTACAGGCAGGTGCTGGGACAGCCTAGCTTTTAATTTTGGTAAGCACAGCAAAACCTACTTTCTCTCCAGCTTGGTGTGGGGCTTCACCATCAGTCCTCATGCCTGACTTATCCAAGATGTATTTGGACTTCACCTGAGTCTCTGAGTAGGACCCTAGGTGTGTCCTTGTGCCTCTGGACACACTTCTGTCTCATGGGGAGGTCCATGAGAAGTAGGATGTAGCTGAATTGCTCCAAGGGCATCCTCCACCTCACTTCCTTCAACACACGTTGGGACAAATATCCTAATAGGCCAAAGGTTAATGTCCTGAACCTTGCTAATAGTCATGGGCTGTTTCTCCACACTACATCCTGCTCAGAGCACCTGCATGCTGGCCCCAATCTCAGCTTCTCAGTGGAGTGAGCACCTCAGTGTGGTCCCCTTTATTAACTCCTCTGTGACATGGTGAATGGTGAGATTTACTTACTGAGCTGAAGTAGTAGAGACTTATAAGTGAACTCTTAGGAGGGAGGTGCCAGGGGAGTGATGTAGTGGAAGACTCACCTCCTTCCTCTGTGCACCTGCTCACTAGTTTGCTCTCTTGTCTATCAGCTTTGAGAAGGCTGAGCTTTTAGGACCAGTGTCTGCTAGGCAAATAGCAATGGGGACATCCATTTCCTGCCCACGGCAGCTGCACCACCAGCTCCCAGCCCTCATTCAAGCACGTGAAGGCTTTACCCAAACTGCACCTCTCAGCGAAACCTGAAACTGGCACTGTCACAAGCTCATAATCCCAGCACTCAGAACCTGTGGGACCACGAGGAGATGGCATCCTGCAGCTCCTCGAAGTGCTGTCGGTTAGGGAGGAGCAGTTGTGCCCTCAGAGAGAGAAATCAGCTCAGAAGTGAGGCTGCAGCAAACCTGATTTTGAGAAACACTTTTAGATCCTGAATTTACGCAAGAAAGTTATTTTTTAAAGATGTACAGACAGGGTTCCTTTTGTTTCTTGAAGAAAGGGACTGAAAGTGTGCCACCGGCTTATTAACAGGGTGAGACCCGGGACTCTGGGCTCTGCTTGAGATTTCTGGCAAGCTCTGTCGCTGCTGTTA
>NDGN011502730.1:1566-27533 GCA_002564285.1 Tympanoctomys barrerae
AGACCCTTGCGCTTGCCAGGGAAGCGCTTATTCCACTGAGCCATCTCCCCAGCCCCTACTTTTTATACTTGGATGGTGTGGCTCGTATCCATTTGCCAAGGGCGCCCCTGATGAGCTCTTTCTCCTCCCGCAGGATCGGGGCGCCCGCCCCCCACTAGGCGGAGTGGAGGGGGGTCCCCCCGCCCAATGGGCCTGGCCAGGGCCCTGCGCCGCCTGAGCGGCGCCCTGGAGCCAGGGGACAGCCGGCCGGGAGACGAGGAGGAGGCCGGGCCCGGACTGTGCCGCAACGGGTGGGCACCAGCGCAGGGCCCAAGCGCGAGGCGGCGCGGGCGCTTCGTGAAGAAGGACGGGCACTGCAACGTGCGCTTCGTCAACCTGGGTGGCCAGGGCGCACGCTACCTCAGCGACCTGTTCACCACGTGCGTGGACGTGCGCTGGCGCTGGATGTGCCTGCTCTTCTCCTGCTCCTTCCTGGCCTCGTGGCTGCTCTTCGGCCTGGCCTTCTGGCTCATCGCCTCACTGCACGGCGACCTGGCTGCTCCGCCGCCACCCGCGCCCTGCTTCTCCCACGTGGCCAGCTTCCTGGCCGCTTTCCTTTTCGCTCTTGAGACGCAGACGTCCATCGGCTACGGCGTACGCAGCGTCACCGAGGAGTGTCCGGCCGCCGTGGCCGCTGTAGTGTTGCAGTGCATCGCGGGCTGCGTGCTGGACGCCTTTGTCGTGGGTGCCGTCATGGCCAAGATGGCCAAGCCCAAGAAGCGCAACGAGACGCTGGTCTTCAGCGAGAACGCCGTGGTGGCGCTGCGCGACCGCCGCCTCTGCCTCATGTGGCGCGTGGGCAACCTGCGACGGAGCCACCTGGTGGAGGCCCACGTGCGGGCCCAGCTGCTACAGGTGCGGCTGGAGGGGAGGGACCCTGGGGGTACACGGCTCGCTGAACAGGTGGCCTCCAGATGGACCTGTGACTGCCCCTCCTGGGGCCAGCGCTTGAGGCCTAAGGAGCTTCCTGGGTCTTATGGGTAGTGTGGACCTGAGAGGCTCCAGCTCCCAGAAGCCTCGCGGCAGGCAGGTGCCCAGATGAGGTGGTGGCATTTTGTGGGTGATGGGTACCATGTGGCCTTTCCACAGCTCAGGTGTACAATTCCCAGCAGGCAGTGGGGTGCTTGGAGTGGCTCTGGGCTCTCGGGTAGAACCCAGGTGGGCTGCAGCAGAACCGCATGACTCAGTTCTCAGGAGCTCCAGGGGTCCTGCCACATGTAGGGTGGCTCCAGGGGTCCTGCCACATCAGGTCCCAGCCCCAGGCCCAGGCGCTCATCCGCTGGGAAGCAACTTTTTTGTTTGTTTTTGTTTTTGCGGGACCAGGGATCAAACTCAGGACCTTGTGCTTGCCAGGCAGGTGCTTATGCCACTGAGCTGTCTCTCCAGGCAAGGGGAAGCACTTTTGAAGGGAAGCTTCCCAGTGACAAGACAGCTCTCATTTCACTAGACCTGGGGTAGCAGCTTCCTTGGAAGCCTCGAGGGTAGTACCTGGTGTTCCTTAATTTGGGGTCGAATTACTCAGATGTCCCCAACCCAACAAACAGGACAGCAGCTGCCCTAATTCAGGTGGAAGAACTCTAGTGTAGGAGTACATGCCTGTAATTCCAGCACTTTGGGAGGCTGAGGCAGAAGGACTGCAAGTTCAAGTCTCCCTGGGGAACTTAATGAGAGCTTGTCTCAAAAATAAAAGAGTTGGGGGCTGGGGAGATGGCTCAGTAGAAAAAGCGCTTAGCGCAAGGCCCTGAGTTCAATCCCTGGTTCTGCCAAAAAATAAAATAAAATAATAAAACAAAAGAGCTAGGGATGTAGCTCAGTGTGAAAATATCCAGTACTGCAAAACAAAACACAGGGCTGGAGCGATAGCTCGGTAGAATAAGTGCTTGCCTGGCAAGCGCAAGGTCCCAAGTTCAATCCCTGGTACTGGGGGCGGGGGGAAGCTCAGGCTGAGGCTACACTTGAGGCAAGAGGAGGGAACTAGAGCTCTCAGCATCCAGGCTTGGAATTGACCCCCAGCCTTTCCTGGGTCACCTGCCTGGCAGAGCGTGACCCCAGGATTCATAACCAGGAGGGACACTGTCTCTTCCAAAGTGTAGGGGACAGCAACACAGCCTGGGAGGTAGTACGGACCCTGCCACCGGCGCTCTGTGAGGCAGAGGGCAGGCGGTTGGGTTGGCTGCGGCTGGCTCAGGGCCGGCCTGAGGCACCAAGGAGCCCAGCAGGTGGGCCTTGGATCGACCTAACTCCCTTGTTAGTACTACCACACCCAGCCCTCTGTCGTACTGAAAACCATTTTTTTCTTTCTCTCTCCTCCAATTCCCTGGCCGGATATAATCCTTATCTTTTGTCTCTGACTTCCTCTCTGTCTTAACTCCTGTGGCTCTATGCCAATATCATTCTGCCCTTTTGTCTGTCTCTCCACGCACCTCCCTGCGGTTCTGTCCCCAAATCCTCTCTGTCTTTGTCCTATCTGTGGGTCTTTTGCCCTCCATCCATGTTCTCATCCATCTCTCTTGCTTTCTTTCTTCTCTGCATCTCTGCTCCTTCTCTCGCACTTTCTCTGCCCCTCTCATCTCTGTGCTCCTGTCTCTGTCCTTGGTTCCTGGCCTTTTGCTGCAGCCCCGCGTGACCCCAGAAGGCGAGTACATCCCACTGGACCACCAGGATGTGGATGTGGGCTTCGATGGAGGCACCGATCGCATCTTCCTTGTGTCCCCCATCACCATCGTGCACGAGATCGACTCGGCCAGTCCTCTGTATGAGCTGGGACGTGCTGAGCTGGCCCGGGCTGACTTCGAACTGGTGGTCATTCTTGAAGGCATGGTTGAGGCCACAGCCATGACCACACAGTGTCGCTCATCATACCTCCCTGGGGAGCTGCTTTGGGGCCACCGTTTTGAGCCGGTCCTCTTCCAACGTGGCTCCCAGTATGAGGTGGACTATCGCCACTTCCATCGTACCTATGAGGTCCCAGGGACACCTGTCTGCAGCGCCAAGGAGCTGGATGAACGGGCAGAACGTGATGCCCACAGCCCCAAGTCCAGCTTCCCTGGCTCGCTGGCTGCATTTTGTTATGAGAATGAGCTTGCTCTCAGCTGCTGCCAGGAGGAAGATGAGGAAGAGGAGACCAAAGAGGGAACTGGGGTAGAGACAGAAGACGGAGCTGCCAGCCCCCAAGTTCTTACACCAACCCTGGCTCTGTCCCTTCTCCCATGACACAAACTGATGTCCCCATCCCTACTTGTGCCCCCTTCCCAGAGATAGCAGAATGGAGAAATCAGCCCTCTGCTGGGACGGGGGCAGGTGTTTCTCAAGACCAACAGGTCTACTGGGTAAATCTGCCAGGCCTGGTGGGTCCACCATGGACATACTGGACCTTAATTTCTCTGCTTCTGTGCTTCTTCCTGACACCGCTTTATGAGCCCGATTCCAGAGTCTTAGCAGAGCTAAAGGATCCAGAATTGAGTACCACCAGAGAAGCAAGGGCTGGTGGTTCTAGATTCCTCCACATGGTGGGGCCTGATTGTTGAGCAGGGTCAGAAATCAGTGATAGAGAGAGCCATGGTGGAGGAAGTCAGCAGTTCCCAGACAGCCACAGAGACAAGTCTGCAGGTCTAGGTTGACCTCAGATTCAGAGGACTTCTTGGATGAGACAATTGAGGGGCAAATAATTTGTTAAGACCTGGAGAGAAGGTTATAGAACATTCTCAGTATTCAAGACCACTTTGATGGGCCAAAAACAAAGAGTTGTGACTGCATGTCAAGAAAAGACCTCATTGTTCTAGAAAAGCCCAAGAGTTGAGATTCTTTGAGTCAAGGTGGACCACATAGGCAAATACTGGTGATTCTAGAACAAGTTGACCTAGGGAGCTGAACGACTCCGGAGACTGCAGAGTGATGCTTCTAGATGCACAAAACAGCAAAGCCTGGATTTAGGAAGACAAAAGAGAAGATTGGGAGTTCTTGAAATGAAAGAACTTCTGACATTGGCTGTAGAACATCTGGCCAAGAGGATAAACGCCGCCTCTGAACCATCCACAGTGTGGTTTTCGTTTCTGTTTGAAGTGCCATTCTAGAACATGCAAAAGAATCAGGATTCTGGGCTCTAAATTGATCGCAGTGTCAAGGATAGCGTGGTATTCTAGAGGACTCTGATCTGCTGGCTCTGGTTTGCCCAGTGAAGTTGAGAATCTTGATGATCCTATATGACTTGTGGTTCTGTAATGCCAAAGGGAATCACAGCTCCAGGGATCCAGAGTTGTCTTATTCCTGAAGCCTAGAAGTTCCGATCACCTCCAGTTGGACTGCTTGACAGTTCTAGGAAGGGAACACAGGACTTGATGTGTAGCATTTCTGGGCTGGCCTGACATGTGAGGGCTAAGGTGAGACCTTGTAGGTCACGGAGCTCATCAGGGTGCAAGGCAAGGGGGAGGCCCAAAGCGGGGGAGCCTAGAATGTTCTGGAGTACTACACCTAGCGATGTGTGTCTGTTTCTTTAAAGTATTATACATATGTGTATCATATATATATAATATATATACAGATATCTATTTTTTCCTCTGATTACTACAGCAAGATTAGACATTGAACTGAAGATAACTGGAATGCAGTCCTTTTCAGAGATACTGGAATCTTTGCTCTATGCCCCAACTGTCCCAACTTTTTGTATGATTTTGGGCAAATCACTCCCGTTTGCCTCATTTGCCCTGTCTGTGAAAATGGGCTTTGGGACTTGGAAGTTCTCCAAGGGCATCTGCAGCCTCATGGAGGTGGGGGTGGGGTGCAGGTCCTGGGCATTTCCTGATGATCCCGGTCACACTGCCTCCCAGGGGTAGCTGGGATGGGAGATGATCTTGAGAAGACTGGCTCTGAGTTTGTGAATTGCAGCCCAAGCAAGAAGTGGCATGGACTGCAACTAAGGACCATCCATTGTCACCACCTCTAGCTCCCAGCTTGGGAATGGCAGAGGAAGAGGTAGTTCTGAATACTAGGGGACTTCCCACTGTGTGGAAAAGGCATGTTTGAAGGGTGGGCCTGTCCTCAGATTAAAGACCTGGCCCCCCCCAGAGGGTGTGTCTGAGTATGTTTCTGGGGCACAGGTCCTGGGGCCTGGCCTCCACCCATGCTGTCATCCTCCTAAGTGGCTGGCGGGCTGGGAGCCAGCCGCAGAGGGAGCCTGTGCCAGGGGAGGATGTGTTCCCACCTTGTGTTCCCAGCTGAGGGCAGGCACTGTCATTGGCCTCCAGCCCACCCAAGAGCCGCATCGGCCCAGGTCCCCTCTTCTGGCTCCCTCATCTCTCTTTATCCTTCAGAATCCCTATGTAATAACCGGATGGGATTAATTAGCTGCTGCTCTTCCAGCCCAGGCCAGCTGGGGCTGGGGACGATGGAAGCAGTGGTGGGGAGGGGTATTAGGTTGGGGGTGAAGGGGCACGGGGTGGTTCTGTTTGGGAGGAGGTGGGCAGTGCTGGCACAGCCTGGGTCTCCACTGGGGAGGGGAGGGCAGGACCTGGGCCACTCATAAAGGTCAGTGAAGGGATTAGGAGGCTCCGTGTCTAATCCAGCAGCTTAACTGGGCCTTGGGCCTGAATCCGTCCCCACCTGCGCAGGCCAGGACAACAAATGAGGACGAAGCCGGGACACCACTTTAGCACCCATCATGGTCCTGGCCCTTGACAGGATATCTAGGTTCCACATCCTGGCCAGGCCCCGCCCCACTCCTACTGCAGGGAGCCACCAAAGGGCTGAGAACTGTGAAAGGTCTCAGACATGGATGGGTTTTGGGAGGGGAAAAGAGTCTGAGAAAGGCCAAAGCGTGAGGGCAAGCGTGATGGAGTCTGGGAAGACACAAAGAGAGGGAGGCGTCAGAATCAGAAGGGTGGTGTAGCAAGGGATGTTGCTTTAGGGGAGAACTGGGGCAAGGGAGGAGTCTTGGGAGGATGCTTAATTGGGGGAGGAGTCTAAGAAGCAGAAGGTGCCAGAAGGCGGAAGCCGTGTTTTCACTATATTTGCGCTTCGCTTATTGTCCCATTCTCCTTGACAGATGCCAAATAGCACGGTACTGGAAAGAAAGAGGCTTTTATTTTCACCTCCCCTACACTCTGAAGAGGCTGAGGTGGATGAGGAGAATATAGGTAGAGGTATTAAGGAAAGGATTTGGAGAGAGTAGAGGGCTGAGAAGACAGGTAAAGACCCAGAGAAGGAAGGCAAGAAAAAAACCTTTGCTGCTCCGGGTTGCGTGGCAACCGCTGGATCAAAAGCCAGCGTGGCCTACTCAGAGGTGTGACTACTGAAAACAGCCAAGGGTTCAGGCCACGCCCCTAGCAACCATCGTGGTAAGTCCCGCCCACTAGTAACGCATCAAGGAAGTCGACTTCGTCGGACTTCGTCAAGGGCTTGAGCTTTGGCGCAAGCGCAGTGTTCTCCGCAATGAATAGTCCCACCTCCTCTTAACTCTTTTCTGAGGCTTCTCATTGGAGGAAAAGCCTGCCAAGGGCTTTCTTTTGTTTCGGAGGCGGAATCTGGCGCCTTGCCCGCACCCGATTGGTCCCGCCGGCCGTCTGCAGCCAGCCCCGGACATTGCTACATCTAATTCTCGGGCGCCTATTGGCTTTGGAGGGCGATCCTTTCGGGTCCGGAGCGGTCACGCCGAGAAGGCCCGCCGTGGATTGGACGGTGTCAAATCGAGGGGCGGTGCTTACAGGCCGGGCGGTTGGGCAGTGAAAGGAGAGTCTTTTCAGCGCTGAGGACTGGCGCTGAGGAGGCGGCGGTGGCTCCTGGGGCGTTTGAGCGGGCTCATCCGAGCCCGCGGGCCAACGCGGATCCAGGCCCGACCGGCGGGGCCGCCCCGGACTCCCCGCGGGCCTTCCTTGCCGCCATGGAGGACGGTGTCTATGGTAGGCCGGAGAGGGGCGGGGCCGGCGGCGCCCTGAGGGCGCGCTCCTTGTCCGTCGCCGCGTCGCGAACAAGCCCCCTAGGCGCGCAGCGCCAAGCACTTGGTCCCCGTCGTCGCCTGTCTGGCGCTGGACGGGCTTCCGGCGGGCAAGAGAGCGGGGCGTTCCAGGCCATTGTTTGGGCCGAGCCTGTTTCCGGTGGCAGCGGGAGGGGGCGGAATGGAGCTGGAGGCGCGGCCTGCGCGGAATCAAACCCTCTGGAAGGGCCGGCAGATCTCAGCGCCTGCGGGGCGCGGAGGGGGTCCTGGGACTTTGGGGAGCCGGGGAAAAACCTCGGGAGCTCTAGGGGCCCCCCTAAGGAAGGGGCGGCGGCTGCGGTGCTCGTCTCCCGTTCCCCAACTCTTACAAGCTGACAGCAGCCGCCCCTGCCATCGTCACTTTTCATGGGCCCAGAAGTCCCGACGCCCAGGCTAGCTATACTCACCACCCAGGAGCCCAGGCCCCCAGCTACCTCACCAGTTATGGAGTCAGAAAATCAAGGCCGCAGCCCCTTTCCAAGTAATGGACCCAGAAGTTCAGATTTCAGCTGTTTTTGCCTCTTTGACCCAAAAGCTCAGGTGCCTTCTTGTCTCAGACTCAGGAGTCTGAGTACCAAAAGTCCCCTCCACAAGGGCTTCTGGCCCAGGCCCCTACTCTTCTTTGCGAAGCATGGGCGGCCCTGTGCTCATCTCCTGTAGCCTCGTCTTCTCCAGGGTTGCAGGAATCTCATAACTCCAAGAACTGATTTCTAAACCCTGATCCTCAGAGCCCCCTGACCTAACCCCGGAGGAACGAATGGAGCTGGAGAATATCCGCCGGCGCAAACAAGAGCTGCTGGTGGAGATCCAGCGCCTCCGGGAGGAGCTCAGTGAAGCCATGAGTGAGGTGGAGGGTCTGGAGGCTAATGAGGGCAGGTGAGGCTGGAGCAGGGAACTTGGTGCTGGGGATGTGGCCGGGGCCAGGGATGTTCAGGCATTAACCCTCAAGCCCCAAACTCCATCCTGCTCTCCCTGCAGTAAGACTTTGCAGCGGAATCGGAAGATGGCAATGGGCAGGAAGAAATTCAACATGGACCCCAAGAAGGTACTTGAGACCAGAGGGCTGGGGTCAGGCAAGCAGACAGGAGATAAGTTCCAGAAGTGTGACAGGTACAGGTGTCCTCTAGGCAGACAGGTGGGTCCTGATCCCTGGCTGTCCGTTTGTTTCAAGAACACTGCCCGAGTGTTCTAGCCTCCAGACTCTTGCTTGTATTCTGTCCCTTGCCTAAAGAGTCCTCTGCCCCTGTTCCAGATGTACTCCAGGTTCTAAGAGGAGCTCGAATACAGTAGGAGTTATGGCCAAAATGACACATATAGGGAGAGTAGTTGACTATTGCACCTCTGGAAGGAATTTGCAGGGCAGTGGACACACAGAAGCAGGAGCTACAAGATCCAGGAGGACTCACCTGGGGAGGAGGACTTCAGTAAGGTTTGAAGGATGAGTAGCTGTTCACCAGGTGACAGAAAGACATGAGACCTTCAGGCTGACCTCACTCACTGTTGTCCTCCTGCCTCAGCTTCCCAAATGCTAGGAATTACAGATCTTTGACACCAGGCCTGGTAGTGGAGGAAATAAATTCATTCACCTCACACCCATTGGTTGAGGCCTCCCAAAGGCCTAAGTTGGCTTGGCAATACTGGAGTCCTAGAGAAGAATCTGACCTTCCCCTCAGAGGAACCCAAGGCGTAGGTACCACAGTTCAGAGGGTTGCAGCTGTTGTGGTGAGCACAGTGCTGTACAGGAGAGCCAGAGAAGGATCCAGTCACGCCTGGGGCTTCATGTTCACAGCCTTTGGCAAAGTGCCTTGCTAAGAAACTCTCTCTCTGTTCATGCCTGTAGCAATTACGATATGTTCAATCATTCAACAAACATTGAGCCCCTGTTGAGGCTGGGGTGGGTTTAGATGTCGAGGTTCATGGAGACATGAGGGAGCAGTGACTCTCTGGCCCTCCGTGCTGAACCCTCCCCCTGCCACCACCACCCCAACCAGGGCATCCAGTTCTTGGTGGACAATGAGCTGCTGCAGAACACACCGGAGGAGATTGCCCGCTTCCTGTACAAGGGTGAGGGGCTGAACAAGACTGCCATCGGGGACTACCTGGGGGAGAGGTGAGATGCCTGCCCTGCTCCTTCCTGCACCCCACAGGAGGGGTGGAGGATGGGAATACCCTGCCCCAGTGGACGGACGAGAATACCGTGGGTGACTAAGGTGGGGGACCACTGCTTATGTCTGGTGGTAGTGGGGAGCTCTGTGGCAGCCTGGGGACTGTTTGGGTGCTGGAAAGCGTAGGGACTAGCAGCAGTGCAGGAACCTGGGACCATGAACATCTAGGAGTTGGGTACTTATGGCTGACATTGGGGACCTGGGGCTCTCTGTGGACATCTAATGTCATAAGGGGGCATATAGGGACCACAACAGGACATCCAGAGCCTGGGGAATGTTTGAGACAGGTGAGAGTAGGTGGCCTGCGTGTCTTGCCACATTCTCTCCCTGTTCAAAGATCAAGGCTCCCAACATCCGGCCTAAGGGCCAGGCCTGCCCCAGGCTCCACAGGGGTACCTCTCCCCCATCCCCCGTGTGACTGCTTGCCCTCTCCTCCCAGGGAAGAGCTGAACTTGGCAGTGCTCCATGCTTTTGTGGATCTGCATGAGTTCACTGACCTCAACTTGGTGCAGGCTCTCAGGTGAGAGGGATGGCTCAGAGGGCAGGAATGTATGCTTAGTTGGGGGTGGGCGCATCCTCCCCACTGAGAATCAGTACATACAAGCAAAAGTAGACACAAAACTAAGGAGGGGATGGTCTGGTGTAACAGGAGTCCACAGATTGGGCCTCCTTATCCAGGCATAACTGCTGCCCGCATGGAACTGGGAAGTCAGCCTTGTCTGTCTCCCGCTTGTGCTGGCCGTGGAGTTGGTGGTGCTCCCTGGATGCTCTCCTGTGGCAACCACCAGACCTGTTAAGCAGCCTTAGGGGAAGGGAGGCTATTTCTGTAGAGATCCACCAGAAGCCCCGTGGCTCATGCTCAGACATCAGAGCAGTTTGTGAGTCCACACCTTGAGCAGCTGCTGAGCACAGGAGGTTGGGCTTCCTAATGGCCAGCTCCTAGCAGAGAGACCAAGTGTGAGGAGGGGTTTCTGGCCCTCACGTCACATCCAGTTCCTCCTCAAACCAGGCAATTTCTGTGGAGTTTTCGCCTTCCTGGAGAGGCCCAGAAAATTGACCGGATGATGGAGGCGTTTGCTCAGCGATACTGCCTGTGCAACCCTGGGGTTTTCCAGTCCACAGGTGGGGGCCCAATTCCTGGGTCCTGAGGTAGAGGAGGTGGGGCGTGGACCTAAGGGAGGAGTCTAAGAGAGGAGGCTGGGTCTGGACTCTGGGCCTGAGGCAGGAGGCAGAGCCTGGACCCTGGGTCTGAGGGAGGCGGCCAATGGCTTACATCAGGCTCTTACCCTCGTCCTGTCCTGTGCAGACACGTGCTATGTGCTGTCCTTCGCCGTGATCATGCTGAACACCAGCCTTCACAACCCCAATGTCAGGGACAAGCCTGGCCTGGAACGTTTTGTGGCCATGAACCGGGGCATCAACGAGGGCGGGGATCTGCCCGAGGAGCTGCTCAGGGTCAGGCCCATGTTCCTGGTCTCTCCGTACCGCTAGGTCCCCCAGTGCGGAACTGTCCTGCCCCCTCCCCAGTGGCCTGCCCTGCCCTGTAGCATGTGTGTTTTTCTGGATCCAGTCCTCAGTCTTTAGTTGCCTTCTTCTCTGGCTCTGCTGGGCTGTTCTCTATCCAGCCTCTGAGAGCCTAGTCAACTCTTCACTCGTCCTCTTCCCTCTCACCAGTCTTAACCCCCCTAGCTACCCTGGGAGGGCCTACGGCCTGGGATCACTGACTTATCCTTTGCCCCTCAGAACCTCTACGACAGCATCCGGAATGAGCCCTTCAAGATCCCCGAGGATGACGGGAACGACCTGACCCATACCTTCTTTAACCCGGACCGGGAGGGCTGGCTACTTAAGCTGGGTACGTCCCCTCCTGACCCTTCTGGTTGCCTTTGCAGGGAACGCTAGTAAACTGGGCTCAGGACTTACTTCTGCACATACCTGCTGTGCGACCAGAGGCGAGGGATTTGGTCTCTGTGAACCTCATTTTCCACATCCAAGAATAAGGTTCACCGCAAGCTCAGGCCGAGTGATGGCCCCAGTCCAGGGTCTGCTGTGGAGCTCTCTCAGTCAGGCCCTGAACCGGGTACCAAGGACGCCACAGTTAGCTTAGTCCACCTCTGGGCAACAGTGTCACCTTGGTGTGGTCTCCCCTACAGTTAACAGAAACCCAGCTCAAGGACATGGTGCTTAGGGCAGCTGGCTCTGCAGGGCTCTGTTGTCCCCTCGTCCCCATCTGTCGGCCACATCATCAGGCCAGTGGTGCGGCAGTTGTTCCCAGCATCTTGCCATCTACAAAATGTCAGTTGCAGGCAGAACAGCCAGCACTATGGAGGATGGCTGCCCCAGAGTTCTGTGGAGGGCTCCCCGCCTGGCTAGATGGGCTGCTGGCCAGGGTAGTGGGTATCAGTTGAGTTCCTGCCTGGGGGGGGGACGGCAGCTTCCCTTGTGGCACTGGCAGATTCCTGGACAGCCAGCGTAGGTTACAGAAGGTGGCAGTCACCACAAGCCCTGGAGTCCTCCACATTACCTGCCTGTGATGGTCACCTGGGTTCCATCCCAAGTGACTACTCGGTTCTCACACAGAACCTGCCTGGGGTGCTGTGGCTTGTGGCACCAGTACTGCCCTACTTGTGAGCACCTGAGCGAGGCACCAGGGCTCTGTCACCAGGAGCCAGTGCCCCAGAGCTGTCCCTTTTCAGCCAGAAGTCCCAGATTTCCCAGCTGTGGAAACTACAACTCCAGGACTGGTCTCTGATCAAAGCACATGGTTCCCTCTGTGGCCCTTAGAAAAGGCAGACTTAGGGCCAGGGAGGTGGCTCAGTGGAATAAACGCTTCCCTGGCAAGCGCAAGGGCCTGAGTTCAGTCCCTGGGTCCACCAAAAAAAAAGGGCAGACTTCTTGGTACACTCAAAGACAACTGTGAGGTCCTTACTCCTGATGGTGGAGGATAAGTGTGCCTCCTTATCCTTTTGGGCCCACAGGGAAGCCAGAAGTGGGTCATCTTGCTGCAGGATGGGATGGGCCCAGATGGGTCCCAGATTGGAGTCCAGAGAGGACAAGCAGGTGCCCTCAGTCACACAGCCACTCTGTGTTGGAGCTGAGAATTGAGATGCACCCCTAGGGGAGGGACCTGCTCCCTCTAGTCATAGTAGCCTCCTGGCCAAAGACATGTATGGGGAGGGGGGTTACAGCCCAGGCCAGAGGCGAGGCGAGAGGGTGCTCATGGCCTTCGTGGGGCTTAGGCCCCTTGGCCTTCGAGGAGGGACAGGCTGTGGCCATTCCTGCCCCGTGTGGATGTAACTGTTTTCTTCCTCTCTCTCTCCCTCCCACCCTCCCTCCCTTCCTCTTTGCGTGCCTGTGTCTCTGTCTGTCTGTCTGTCTGCCCGCCCTGCCTCTGCGCATTCTCCCTCGCCCACCCTGTCTCTGCTGCCACGGCTCTGGGGGCTCCCACCTTCCGCCTTCCCTCTCCTGCACCTGGTCCTGCTGCTTTCTCGCTGTCTGCCCCAGGAGGTAGGTGTACGCCGGCCTCACCCTGCCCTGAGCTGCACACTGGCACAGGGCCACCCTGGCCTTGGCCCTTAGCAGGACTCCTTGTGGGCTTGAGTAACAGATGGGTCTCAAAAGCACAAGCCCCAGGCTGGGGGTGGACTTGTTCCTGGGCCCAAATATGCCTGTCCCTGCTTGTCTCTCCCCACACACTGCCTTTGTCCTAGGCCTGAGAGCCCTCCTTTCCTGCTCCACTCTGTTTCCCTTCCCCTCCCAGAGGTCGTGTCCCCGAGTTGAGCCCAGGCCCCCTCCCACCCCTTCCCTTTCAGGGGGTCGGGTGAAGACATGGAAGCGGCGCTGGTTCATCCTCACTGACAACTGCCTCTACTACTTCGAATACACAACGGTAAGAGACCGCTGGGTTGAAGGAGGAGGCGGGACCTGAATTCCTGGTCTGAGGGAGGAGGGGCTGGGGAAGATTTGTATGTCTACATTCTATCCATCTTGCTTCTTCAGGACAAGGAGCCCCGAGGAATCATCCCCCTGGAAAACCTGAGCATCCGAGAAGTGGATGACCCCAGAAAGCCAGTAAGACACTCTTTGTACCTCATCTGGCCTGCAGGGTGCCCCAGTCTGGCCCCAGGACTGGCCCTTAACCTGCTGTGTCTCTTCAGAACTGCTTTGAGCTTTACATCCCCAACAACAAGGGGCAGCTCATCAAAGCCTGCAAAACGGAAGCAGACGGCCGAGTGGTGGAGGGGAACCACATGGTGTACCGGATCTCGGCCCCCACACAGGAGGAGAAGGACGAGTGGATCAAGTCCATTCAGTGAGCCCAGGCCCCTCCTGTCCCCCGGTCAGAGGGAGGAGAATGGTCCTGCCCCCCACCGGGTCTGAGGGAGGAGGCTGGGCCTGGACCTTGGGCCCTCTTCTGAGATCTGTCCTCTGCAGGGCTGCTGTGAGCGTGGACCCCTTCTATGAGATGCTGGCTGCCAGGAAGAAGAGGATTTCTGTCAAGAAGAAGCAGGAGCAGCCTTGACCCCTGCCCCCATCTGTTATTTATTATGGAGCTGCCCCGCCCGGGTGGCCGGACCCCTGGGCCCTGGGGCTGTGGATCCTACTCCTCCACTTGGAAATGCACCACCTCCCTCCAGCTCCTCCTTATTTGTAATTAACATGCTGTTGGTAATCTTATTAATTATTTAACCACTCAAGCCTACAGACCCCCTTGTTTCTTGGGGTTGGCAAAATTATGGCGCACAGCTCTTAGCACTTGGCAGGGGTCAGGAGCCGGGCGCTTCACGGCCACGGGGTGGCTCGCAGGGCTTCAGAGCAGGGGCTGACCCAGATGGGCCGCACCTGGAGTTTAATAGGCAGGAGTTAGTGTGCAGTTTGGGTGATCCAGAGGATGGAGTTTGTTTTTTTGTTTTTCGGGTTTTTTTGTTTTTTGTTTTTTGTTTTTTTTTTGCAGAACTAGGGATTGAACTCAGGCCCTTGTGCTTGCCAGGCAAGTGCTTATTCTACTGAGCTATCTACCCGGCCCCCGGAGGATGGAGACAGCAGTGGCCAATGTCACCTTGCAGGTGCATGTCAGGAAACAGGCCAGAGAGCAGCAAAGGGAGGGGGTTGGGGTTGGGTCTCGAACTGGCTAGAGGCCGTGGGGTTGTGCTCGGTGGTATCCCAGGAACACAGACACAGAGGATGCCACCTCGTTCACAGGGCAGAGACAGTGCTGTGGGCAGGTGCCCTGGAGCAAGCCTTCACCATATGACAGTGCAGTGTGAGGCTCACCTCGGAAGATGAGCTCTTTAGATGAGACAGCTCTGAACCCAAGTGGGCGTGAGGTTTTTGCTCTGAGTTTGGGCTCTATGGTGTCCCCAAAGAGGGGCTGGTGGGTTCCAAGGCACATGTGTTGTCTGTTTGGGAGACTGTGCCTTTGGAGCTACATAGGTCTGTAGGGAGACTATAGCTCCTGGCATTCCCTGGGTACCCCAAAAACCTGTTGAGAGTCACAAGCCTGTGTTGGGTCTGGACACATAGAGCCACCAATTGCGGAGTTCTGCCAAATGGGTGCCGGGTATCGCATGTCTGAGCCTTGGCTCTCCAGTAGCGCGATGACTGTTGCTGTTGTGCAAATGGCGTCCCACCTCGCAGGGCCTCGACCAGGACTCCCAGCAGGCAACAGGCTGCACAAGGGTCGGGACCAGTGAGGACTATTGGACCTGTGCCAAACACTTTGACAGGAGCCTCCAGCTGGGTGGCAGTTCCACTGAATGCGGTGCTCTAAAAGGAGTTTTTTTGGGGTGAAGAGAGCAGTTAGTGTTTGACAAAGCTGCAGATGCCCGTGGAACATGCGAGCCAGACTGCAGTCACTTGAGTTGCCCTTTCTTCTGCCTTGACCCGTCTCCCTAGGACTGAGGAGTCTGGAGTCCTGCTCCCTCCTTGCCCTTGGACCCCAACCCCAGCCCTTGTTTTAGAGGTTGAATTGTCTTCCGATTCCTATGTTGAGCCCCACCAGCCTGAGCTCAGAATGCAATTGTATTTGGAAACGGGGTTATTGCAAATATGATTAGTTGACAAGAAGTCATCGGTGTGGGTACTAATCCAGTACAGACTGCTAGGGCCAGGGCGACAGCTCAGTGGTGCAGCATCTACCTGGAAAGCACGAACAAGGTCCTGAGTTCCATTCCCAGTACAGATTGTTATCCTTGTAAATGAGACAAATGGACACACCAGAGTGCCATGTGGAGACAAAGGCAGGCATGGGCGAAATCGGCGACCACTGAGGATCACACTATCCCAGAGGCAGTGCCAGGAATCAGGGTGAGAAATGCCAGGCACAGACTTTCTGCAGAATCCAAAGAGGGAAACCATCTTGCAGGTGTTCATCCTGAACTGAAGACCTCCAGAGCTCAGACAATACATTTCTGTGCTTTTAAGACACCAGACTTCATCTTTCCTCCTCACCCAGAAGTCCAGGGCTAGCCTTTCAAGACCTGAGGTCAAAGACCCTGGGCCACCCCAGCTCGCTTCCTGCATTCCCTGGCAGGAATATGCAAAGTGATAAAAGTGCTACCGTGTGCACTAGAGTGACTGACTAAAGAGGCAGAAGCCTCACAGTTGCTGGAGATGTGACCGGCAACGCCCCCAGCACTTTAATTCCTAAACTTAACTCCCCTTCCTTCACTGCTATCCAACTATCTCTAATGTGCCAGTGAATCTGGTACCAGGTGACTGGGGACAGCCAGGCTCAAGAGAGCAAAAGATTTGTAGGTGCCAGTATAGGGAGAGGTACAGGGAGACACAGAGAGAAACCTCAAGGCAGAAAAAAATTGTGGGTGGATGGCAAACATGGGATGAAGCCCAAAGACAGGCAGAGTAGCTCAGGAGTACAGGGCAGAGCACAAGGAACCTGCCCAGAGATGAGGTTAGGTTGAAGTTGGGAGATGATGTCAGGAATCACACTGAAAAGGGGGTAAACTGAGACAATGTGACCACAGGCAGGGATGTCCAGCTTGACCAAGGACAGGAAGTGACAGATCTAGGACACTGCCATAGTCCAATATGGCAGGTCTTTTCTTCTTTTCTTTTTTTTTTTTTTTTCTTTGGTGGAACTAGGGATTGAACTCAGGATCTTGCGCTTGCCAGGCAAGCACTTATCCTAAGACATCTCCCCGGCCCCTTCAGCAGGTCTTTTCTGATCCATATCGCCCGACCTCAGTCTTGGGACAGCCTGGGGCCACCTGTGGAAGTACCTCCCACCACAGCTGCCCACCCCCACCGCTCCTTATGGCCTCCTGGTCAGTTGTGGCTGCTGCTGAAGTCGGGAGTCCCGTGTTTTTTTGAGATAGGGTCTCACTATGCAGCCCAGGCTGGCCCCTAACTCTTGGCAATTCTGCCTCATCCTCCTGAGTGCGGGGAAAAGCTGGGAGTCTTGAACTCCTGACCCAGAGCAGGGACCAGGAGAGGTTCCCCCGCCGCGGCCGAGGAGCCTCTCCAACAGTGTCTTCTCCCTGCATCTGCCGCAAACACACACAGGATCCATGTTCCTCCAAAAAGTTGTTTTTGTCTTTTTTAAATAATGTGAAAATGCCACGCGAAGGTTGAACCAGAGGCCCCTCCAGGGGCTGGGCTGGGGAGGGCAGGGGAGACGGAGATGGGGTCCAGGTCCCCAAAGCCTGCAGCTCCTGCGCGCGCGTGCGCGGGGCGCCAGTGGGTGCGGAGGGGCCTCTGCTGTGCCCAGGGCTCCAGGCCCCAAAGAGTTCAGTTCAGTTCTGAGAAAGGCGGCTCTTCTGGGAGGGGCGAGGGGCTTCCTGCCTCATTTGGCACCGAGGGGGTCTGGGGGGTCTGGGGAGCCATCCGGGGGGCTGGGGGGCGGGGGGCCGGGGCCTCCCGTTTGGCACGTGGTGGGGGAAGGGGATGGCCCAGCCTCGGGAGCCTCCCCCGAGGCGGTGGCGTCTGCAGTGGTGGCAGTGGCTCTGTCATCCACGGAGGATTCTACTCTCAGCCCCTCTTCTGGGGGTGCGGGGGGGTCAGGTCTTTGGGGAATCAGTTCTCCACGGGGCCTGAGGATGGAGAGACACAAGATTATAGGGAAACAGGCTACCAGCTTCCATTGGCTCCAAGTGAAAGTCCAGCTGTGGCCCTCAAGCCCCTGCGCACCCAGCACCACCAGCCTTCCATCCCTCTGCCCTTCTCTGACCCTTCCACTCCAGCCACGCTGCCACCGTGCTGCTCCTGCAAGGCTCTGTGCGTGGCCCACCTCGAGGCCTGGACCAGTACCAGTATGGCTCAGCTTTCGCTGCCCAAAGCTCAGCTCCCTGCAGCACTGCACCCTTGGCAGGGACCTTCCCTGATCCTCCCCAGTCACCCCAGCCCCCAGTGCTTGCTCAGTTCCCTCTGAGTGTTTGTCCCTCTGGGTGGCCCCAGTCACTGTGGAAGTGTTTCCCATCTGCTTGCTCCTCTAAGAGTATAAGGAAGCTCAGTGAGGACTGTGGTCCTCAACCCCTGCGCCAGCCTCAATGGGAAGCAGAGCCCTGACTCCTTTTCAAAGGAGTGGAGAGACTTCGGGACATGGTGCCCTCACTCAGCTGGATACAGCTGCTGCCTGCTGTGGCCTGGGCAGACAGGTGGGTTCAGCGACTTCCTAGTATCTGTCAGCCCAGTGCAGGAATTTGGGGTTTCGCACAGCCAGGCTGTCTGTCTCAGCTCCTGCTGACTAAAACCAAGGTCATCCCCACAGGCTGGCCCAGCCAGCCTGGGCCCTGACTCATCACATATCCCCACATCCTGGACCCGCCCCACCCTGCTCTCATGGGGGCCCTGATGGGGTGTCAGGGAGCAGTGCTATTTGGGGCAAGCCTGGGGATGTAGCTAAGAGTCAGCCCAGCCCTGTCCCTGCACCCTGTCCCCAGCCTCTCCCCAGTTTCTGCTCTCTCCCCTCCTCAGCCCTGTGTGGCGCCAGGCCCCTCCACTGTACACAGTCCTCCGTGGGTGCCTAATGCCTATGGCAAAGCCCAGTGCCTGCCCACCGCACCACACCCCTTCCTCGCAGCCACCCTGGTGTCCTGTTCCTGGAACCAGCCTGCCCTCTGGGCCTTTGTGCAAGCTGCTCTCTGCCAACACACCATTGCCTTCCCTGTCACCCAGTTAACGACAAGCAGACTTCAAGTCCCTGGCCAGGTGATACTGCTACAGGGAACACAGAGGCCTTTCCTCTTGTCATCCGCTGTCTCAGCAACCCTGCATTTGTGGCTGTTCTCATATGATAATGCTGGGTGGTCAGTGAAGGCAGAGGCAGGCCGGGCCCTACATACGGGTCACTCAACAAACACCCACCCAGTGAAGCTCAGGGACAGCTAATGGCCAGAGCCACTGGGACATGACCAGTGCCCCCTCCCCCCATGCACACAGGAGGACTAAGCTACTTCATGTCCTCTCAGAAGTTGAGTCCTATTATCATACCCAGTCTACAGGTGAGGAAACAAAAGCACCGAGAGGGAAAATGACTTGCCCCGGGTTCACATACAAATGGGGGGCAATACCTGGACTCAGGCAACATTCTGGGGAAGCAGAATTGGAATCTTTCACAGCAAGGCTCAGTTGCACTTCTACCCACCTGCCCAGCCTTTCTTCAGGGACCCTGTGTGCCAAGGTGTCCTCCGAGGGGACAGAAGAGGGCAGCAGAGAGCCCAGTCCAGCCTCCAGGCCTCCCAGTGGTGGTGGGTGGGCAGTCAGCGCTAAGGAGGCCCTGACCTTCGCCAAGGTGGCCTGGGAATTAGCACGACGCAATGCTAGATGCAAGGGGAGTGGCAGGGGAGACTAAGGGGCCTGCAGGGACCCAGGGCCACCAAAGCGGCCCGGACCGCACCTCTTCAACCTGCTCTAGGCCGGTTTTCCCTTTGGCAAAACGGGATCATTGTGAGATTCAGACTGCCCAAGTGGGGCCAGTGCGCTGCCCGCTACTCAGTGGCATGATGTCCCAGCTATCATGCAACTCACCAGTGGCCATGTCCTCTCTAATCGCCACCAGATCCCCACACCCTTATGAACGAATCAGCCAGGCTTCAGCTCAGAAATGAGACAGAGATGGGCACGAGTGTATGATCCTTACTGGTGGGGAAACAGGGTGGGGAGGGGGTGTCTGATGGACCCCACTTGGACTAGGGTCAGTGGTAACTCGGGTGCGGCGGGCGTGGGAGGGTAGGCCTGGAAGCAAGAGGTAGGGAAATTCTAAGAGGGGTAAGGGGGAGGATGACACACAGGGACATGGATGGTAATGGGCGCCCTACCTGCGGGTCGGGCGTCGGGGGCCCGGGTGGGAGGCCCCGGGGTCTCCAGCGCAGGCGAGACGGAGAAGCGGGAGAAGCACAGGGGGGGCCCTGGCGGGGGGAGGAGGGGGAAATCCTCCGCCCACTCGAAACTGCCTCCTGGGGGAGAGTAGAGCCCCAGTCAGCGGCCTTCGTCCCGCCCACTGGAGACCACGCCCCCAAAGAACCACCGGCCAGATACCACGCCCACTTCAGGTCCCGCTCCTGCCAGCGGAGGAGGCCCCGCCCCTCACCAAAGCCGCTGTCGTTGCTGGGAAACCCATCTCCGGGGGTGGCGGGGTGGGGAGGGGTCGGGGGCGCTGGGGGCGTTGACGGGTCCGTGTCCCCCTCTGGGGGCCCCTGGACGCTCAGCTCGTTGGTTGGCGTCTCCTGCGGAGACAGATGAGGGTACTCGCGAGGGCACAAACCATCACATCCCATGCACCGCCTTCCCCACAGGCGCCTGTCCCGCGGGCACCCCTGGACCCTTGGCATCCGATGTACCACGGCGGTGAGGAGGCCGCAACCCGGCACCTGCTCTCCGGGACGAGGTCGCCTTCGCCTGCCCTGGCTCGCTCCTCACCTGGCAGTCTTGGGATCTGAGCCACCTGCTGTTTGGCCCTCCAGATCCCCTGCCAGCCTCCGCACCCCCCGCCTTCAGAGGGAGCCCCTCCCCCAGTGGTCCTGGTCCCAGCCCGAGGCCCAGTTCTTCACCGTAGTATCCCCCACTAGTTTCATCTAGACAGCGCCGGTCCACAAACACCATCTTGTACATTGCCCAGACTGGGCTCGAATTGGGATCCTCCGGCCTCATCCGTCCCCGTGCTGGGATTACAGGCGTACGCCACCAAGACAGGCTTCCAGCTACACTTAATTCAGCCCTAGTCATTAATTAGTTACACCCATTCCTGATCCCACACAGAGGTTGTTTTGTTTGTGTTCGTTATTGAGAGGGGATCTTGCTGGCCTTGAATTCCTGGACACAAGCGACCTTTCACCTCAGCCTCTCGAATGATTAAAAATCTTAATACTATCTGCCTTTCCTGGATAAGATCAATTCCAACAGCCCCTAAGACCATTAGGGGGTCCGATCAACAAACTCCGCCCCAAATCGCACTAGGCTCCGCCCCACGATCAGGCCATTCTTTTTCCCCAGGCTCTCCAAGCTCCACTACCTAATCACTATCTCTCTTCCTTTTCAGATCCTCTCACACGCTGCAGGCCTCTCTTCTCTCCACGGACCCCCACCACGGCACACGCAACCCCACCACCACTCCAGGTCCCACTCTTGCTCCAAGCTGTGGACTCCACCCCTTCCCGGGTCTCATCCTGTCTTCCTAAACTTCCCTCCAAGTCCACTACTATTTGAAGTGTATCCTGCCTTCAGGTCCCCCCTTATTCTAAGATAAACTTTCCAGGCCCTACCCTTTAAGGCGTGGCCTCCACTCGGGCTCCACCCCCACGCCGAGAAGCTTCCCTGTCCGGCGCGTGGAAATTCACAGCGCGCCCCGCCCATGCAGGGCGTGGCCGCTCCAGGCTCCGCCCACCCTGGATACGCCCCCTGGGGGAGTTCCCTTTGGGGCTGGCCGGAGGCGTCGCTCTGGACACACCCTACCGCGTTTCCGCGCCCCGCGTCTTCCCTGCACCTACCTGGTCGAAGAGGTAGACGGTCACGTCCCCGTGAAAGGAGACCATCTTGCGCTTCCTCTCCAGCTCGCTGTCCTCGGGCTCGTCGGCCCCGCGCGGAGACTTGAGCAGCCCCCGCAGAGGGCGGGCCGCGTCCGCGTCGGCGCTGCTCACCACGACGGGCACCGGGGCTGCCCGCGTCCTCTCGGGGCCCCGCGGCCCCGCCGCCGCGCCCGCCGCCTCGTCCTCCTCCTCGTCCTCGTCCTCGTCCTCCCCGTCCTCCTCCGCCGGCCCCGGCGACCCCGCCCCGCCGGCCTCCCCGCCAGCCGCCCCGGCGTCCGCGCCCTCCCACGGGGGCCGTCGCGGGCCCGGGCCCGGGAACGGCGAGAGCGTGAGCGGCGGCAGCGCCAGCGACAGGCGCGAGAGTTTGGCTGCGGGGAAGAGAGCGTGAGCCGTCGGGGAAACTGAGGCAGGCCCTCCTCTCTGTCCCACTCCAGTGCTTTCTCCCATGGTGCTGCAGAACCCAGAACTCAGGGCCTAGCGCAGCTTTTCCCGCAGCCCAGCAGGCTGGCCACCCCATCTATCTGATCCTGCACTGCTTCTGTCCCCACCTCATTCTGGCTTGGCCTTCCTCCCGCCATATCCTCAGAGCCTCTGCAATGCTGTTCCCTTTCCTCCCTCAAGTCCTGCAGGTTCTCAGGCTCTGGGCTTTCCCAGCCCTCGGAGATCTCCCAGTAGGGCAAGCACAGGACTCTGGCCCTGCCACGTCCCTGAGCACGCAGAAGTACTCAGGTCTGTCGGGTTAATGGGATGTCCCCTGCTATGTGTGACCCTGGCCACACGCTTCCCCTAATGGGCCCTTGCTGCCCGAAGTGGTGGCTTCTCATCATCTCCAAACCCCTACCCCAGCTGTCCAATCTCACTCAGCCTGCAGGGAGCAAAGGATTTCAGGTGCCTGAAGGTGGATAACTAGCTTCCAGCACAAACCTGTCCTCCCTCACTGTGTTCCCAGACAAGTATGTCCAGGGAAAAGGATGCCCTGAACGTGCCAAACTACTGTTCATCTCCATACCCTCTCCCTACAACAACTCCACTGCCCCAGGTGCCTGCCTGCTGGCTCACACTTTCTCTCTCTCTCTCTCTCTCTCTCTCTCTCTCTCTCTCTCTTTTTGAGACAGGATCTTGCTATGCAACTCAGGCTGGCCTTAAGCTCGCTTTGTAATCCAGGCTGATCTCAAACTCACAGCAATCCTCCTGCCTCAGCCTCCTGAGTGCAGGGATGAAAGACATGCACCACCATGCCTGGCTTCCTTCACTTCTCTCAAAAGTTTCCTTCCTGTTGAGACTTTCCCTGACCAAGCACTTCACATGATGGGGTCAAAGGCATGCTGCCTAGGGGACACCCACAGTGTCCAGAGAAAGGACAGGGTGACAGCCTTCAGAAGCGAGGCTGGCTTCCCAGGGTAGGGAGAACTTAGGTAGGACGATGAATAGGAATTCTCCGGGGGACGGGGGGGAGCAGCCATTCTCAGCCTTTTCTCCCCCGCAGCCCCAACCTGACGGATCCTCTGAGGTATTTTGCCTGCTCATCAGCTAACAAGATCATGCTGCTGTGTCTTCAGACAGAGCTGGTCACAAACTTCCCAGTACATTCACAGCCTGTGTCCTGGCCCTCGCTGCCTGAGCCATGGGCCCCACTGGCCAGCAGGGACAGCATGGCAATGGAGGTTAACCAGTGCTGCTGGCTGTCACACGGGTGTTGAAGGAAATCAGGGGTGGTTGATTCACGATGCCCCAATGTCAAGGGGGTATGCCTATTCCCCATTCCTTTTCTTTTCCTTTCTTTCTTTTTCTTTTTTCTTTGTTTGTTTTTTGTATTTTTTTAGTAAGGGTCTACAGGGTCTCACTTTGTAGATCGGGCTCCTAGTGATGTGCCTGTGTTCAGCCTTCCAAAGAGCTGGGATTACAGGTGTGCACCGCCACAGTCTCAATTGCCATCTCAGCGTTCCCAGAGGCCACACGGCACACCGGGGATGGAACCCTGGCCGCTGCAGCTGCCTAAGCAGGCACTTTCATCTGCTGAGCTACTCCCCACTCCTTTTCTCCAATAAACTTTTCTACTCTTAAAGAAAGAAAAGGAATCAGGCTTCCTCCCACACAGGGCTGTTTGTCCTTCCTCCCCATTTATCTACTCTTAGATAAAGAGTATCTACCACTCTGGGGCAACCCCCCACTCTGTTCTTGATCACCCCCCCTCCCCCAACATCATGCTGCTGGCAGTGTGGCACACTGGGCAGACACCTTGGCCCACTGGAGAGTTTAAAACAGAGACCACAAGCCAGCAGCCTACCCCCACACCTGGGCTCCCTTGGAATTGGCTGGAACCAGAGCCCTGGTTTCAAAAAGAAAAGCAGCAGCAGACTTGGCAACTCTGGGTGAGTGTCATGGGCCATGGCAGCCCTCTGTAGACAAGGTCCTTTCTCCCCACTCTCCATCACTTCACCCTTTCCTGGTACTGTCTGGTGTTGGACTCTGGGACTCCTGGTCGAGATGGACTTGTCAGTAACAGCAGCTTCTGACTGAGGGTCAGGCCCTGGGCCCAAACTCAACCCTCACAGCCATCCTGAACTGTCACCTGTTCTTGGCAGACAAGGAAACTTGAATCACAGAGTAGCAAACATGTCTGCCCAATGCTGCAGAGTAGGGAAGAAAATGTGCCAGAATTTGGCAGCCTGACCTGGCATCTCCATTGCCACATCCACTCCAGAATGTCCCCACCTCCCCACACCTCCTCACCTTTGATCTGCTCGCTGTTCCCCTGTGGGGGTCCCAAGTCCAAGAACAGTCGTGGCATCTCGGGACCCTTCCTCTCGGGCTTGGAGGGGTCCCCGTCTCCGCTGGGTGCCGTGTCTCCGCCGGCCTTGCTGTCTGGGACCCCGGGCTCTCCCTCGGAGGCCACCTCCGGCCTGATTCTCGGGGGCACTGGCTCTGGCCTCCTCTGCTGGGCTTCCGGAGGTGGCAGCGGTGGCAGTGGCGGTAGTGGCTGTGGCCTCGTGCTGTCTACCCATCCGGCCTTTACGTCCACGCCGCTTCCGGGGCCGCCGCCGGGGGCCATCGCCACGCCCACTAGGGCTCGGCCCCCACTCCCGAGGTCCAGCCTCCCAGCCCCGGGGGCTTTCAGCGCCCCCCCAGTCTCGTGGGCTCTCCTCTCCGTCCCGGGGTCCAGCATCCCGCTCTTGGGGGCTGGGCCAAGGGGGCCAGGGACTGTCTCCAAGCCGTTCTGGGGCAAAGCTACCTCGTTGGGTGCAGGGGCTCTCTCCAGCAGGGTCTCGGGGGCTGGCCCCCCACTCTCGGGCATCTTCTCCCGGGGCCCTGGGGCTCTCCAAGGCCCAGTCTCTGTCGGCCTCTCCGTGTTCCTGGGGAATCTCAGGAGCCCATTCTCTGAGACCTCCTCGATCTCGGGGGGTATCGGCCCCCCATTCGCCAGCACCTTCTCCCCGGCCTCTGGGGACCTCAGCTCCCCATTCTGCAGGGCCTTCTCCTTCCTTGGTGGCGTCAGCTCCCCATTCACCAGCACTTTCACTTCTCTCTCTGGAGACCCCAGCCCCCCGTTCTCTGCAGGCTTCTCCTCGATGTCTGGGGCTCTCTGGGCCCCGTTCCCCAACACTGTCACCCCGTTCATGGGAAGACTTAGGCTTGGGGCTTTCTTCCCGCCGCCCAGGACTGGCAGGTCCCTGTTCAGGCCCAGGACTTTCTCTCTGTTCCCGGGGCCTCTCCCCGCCTTCCTGGGTCCTGTTTCCCGGGGTGTCGCCCCCTTGTCTCCTAGGAGGTTCCTTGTCACATCCTCCCGCAGGGACATCAGCAGCTGCTCGGTGCTCACTTGAACTACGAAGGTTGGCTTCTCCCGGGTCCCGGGCACTGGGAGGGGACCCGGGTCTGGGGGTGGCCGGGGCGCTCCTGGGTCGGGTGGCTCCGGGGGAGCCCGCGGCCGAGGGACCCCTTCCTCCTCGGCTGCCTCCCCACCTGGGAAGGCTCCCTCGGGGGAAAAAGGGGTCTCGGTCTCGTAACCGCTGTCTCCCGGCTTGGGGCCCGGAGACGACAGGCCTGAGCCTGGACTGGCCACGGCCGACGGAGGGTCGGGAGTTGCGGCCGGTTCTGAGGGTGCTCGGGGAGGAGGTGGTGGGGGCGGTGGGGCGGGAGGTGGCCCCCGCCCGGGGTACTGTGGTGCTGCGGCCCCCATGAGGGGGTCCAGAAACTCTGGAGGGGCCGAAGCAGGGGGAGCCAGGGGCAGGTCGGCCAGAGAGCCCCGCTCTGCCCGCAGGGATGAGTCGTCCTCTGGGGGGTGGGGACACCCAAGGGCAGGGTGGCCCCCCCAGCCGGCCACAGCATCTCCCCGCTCCAGGGGCAGGCAGGAGCAGGCCCCCTCGCGGCTGCACAGGGGACAGGGCAGGGGGCCCCGGCGGCTGGGGCCAACCCCGAGGCTGCTGCTGTCTTCTCCTGGGGAACTGCCCTCCTCTTCCTCTTCTTCGGCCCACGGGGCGGTCCCCCGCTCCCCCAGCACCTCGGCGGGGTCTCCTGCCAAGGTCTCCCCAGCGCCCCGACCCTCGGGATCCCAGCCACTCAGCAGGAAGCTGCCGGATGCAGATGACTGGGCCGGGAAGGGTCGGGGCGCAGGGAAGAGGGGGGAAGCCCAGGTCTCGGATACCAGCTGGGGGACCTCGGACGGGGCCTGGGGGGCTTGAGTGGCAGGCACGCCTGGGTCCAGAGGGTCCCAGTCATTGGGGAAGAGGGGCTCGGGTGGGGAGCCGTGCTCCTCCAGGCGGATGTAGTACTCGCTGCTGACAGAGGGGCTGCGTGCGCTGATGACGGGCAGCACAC
>NDGN011502734.1:2840-17844 GCA_002564285.1 Tympanoctomys barrerae
GGAAGGGAAGGGAAGGGAAGGGAAGGGAAGGGAAGGGAAGGGAAGGGAAGGGAAGGGAAGGAGAGGGGAAAGTGTAAGGACAATTGCCTAGCTGTGTGGGGGTGGGGGAAAGAGAACCTAAAGATCTACCTCCTAAACCTTCCAAAAGTCTTTAACCAAACAATGTTTTTAGCTTCATGTTTCACCCTTCTTTTCTTTTCTTTCTTTTTTTAAATAATTTTTTTTTTGCCCTTATTTTCTATAGGTTTTGGTGCCCAGGAGGGCCTGCTGTATTCTAGAGGTCTAATGGAAAAATTCTTCATAAAAAAAAATCAATATCCTCCATAGCAGAGGTCTGTCATCCTGTTAAACCCCTACCATACATTTTCATCACTTTCCACGTCGTGAATTTCACCTTCCTAGGCCAGGATTTACCAGAAACTTTCACTACTAGGCAGCAAACAAAGTTTCCTTAATGAAGCACACACACACACACACACACACACACACACACACGGGTCTAACTTGGAAGCCAGCACCACCAGGTTCTGAGCTTCTGTTTGATGGGTAAAGAGGGGAACAAAGAACAGTAGAGATAGCAGCACCCTGTAAGGCTGGTCTGTGTGAGGCAGGGCTCGGCCCCTAGCATTCTTACGACCTTGCCTTAATAAGCTTCTTTTTCTTTAGACCTCCCAATAAGTCACTGAGCTACTCTTGATAAATTCCTTTTCTGCTTAAACCAGCCTTCATAGATTCTATAGTTTGCAGTAATAAAAACAGCAAAGATTTTGAAAAGGGAAAGAAAAGAAACTAATAAGGAAATTTGGTCAATGGCAGGAAGAAAAGTAGGGTAAATCTAAATTTTATCAGGATCTAAAATGAGGAACTGAGCTTAGGAGTGTGTTGTTAGGCACTAGAGACTAGGTACAGAACTAGAGGCAAATATTGCTTTCCTAATGGAGGTTCTCAGGGACTGCGGCCACCACTAAGATGGTGAGAAGCCCCACGACATAGAGCTTTGCTGAACAATCAACGCTTTCTCTACTCTAAGCTATAAGAAACAGTGCCTTAAAAGAAGCAGACTGAGGTAGAGATGCTTCAAGTCTCTCTTCCATGAATTAAAGGTTCTTTGCAAGACACCTTGGTTGGGCCCATTGGAACAGGGCACATTCACAGAGGCATCTCCCATGAGATGCCATGATTTCAGGTTGTCTTAAAGAAGTAGGTTCTGAAGGAGTAGGAAGGGCAGGATCACCAGCGTCAGAGCTGAGGGGAGAGAATCTGCGGACTTAAAGGCTACACATGCAGAATCTTTAGCCACTCCTTCACGCACGTGGAAGTGACAGGAAGCTACAGAACAGAAGGCAACTGAGAGTGTTAGGAAACCATGTTGTCAATGACACTTCAAACGCGCCTGGCAACAGCTTGAGATTTTTATCCTTAAAACAACTTCCAGGCCTCTAGATCCACACCAGCATGAAGAGGTCTGTAGAAGCTGTACCGCCCTTAGGAAAACTATATTCTTTATTACCCATCAAGGATGTATTTGTAGGGAATAATTAATAAGGCTATTATCCCAGAGGGTAGCTTCCAGAATCATCAACCAAGTAATACTGGCCCTGGGAGTCATTACTACCCCTACTCAGCAGGACTTACTATTTGCTACTGATGAGTGACTCTTGAGTGTTTCTTCTGTCTTTTAAAGTGGCAGTTTAAGGATCTTGATTATTCTTTTTATCAGCATGGTATAAAAATGTATTAGCTGTTGAGTAGTCTTTAAGGTTTTGGCTTTCAAGAAACAACAGTGGGCTTTTTTGTTTTGTTTTGTTTTGTTTTTAATGAGTTGCAATGGCTTCGGTCTGAAATGTCCCCCAGTGGCCTCAAAGACTTGGTTTCCACCTTGGAGAGGTGATGGAAACCAGGAAGCATAAGAAAGTTAACACGCCCACGTGGGGCTTGTTCCTCTGATGTTGGAGGCCCCGTCTCTTTCTCTCTCCCTCTTTGCTTAATGGTAAGCACTATTGCCCCATCATGTGCTTTCTCTCATGCCGGGCTCCTTGCTACAAGCCCAAAGGTAGTAAGGTCAGGTGACCATGGACTGAAATCATAGGAAACATGGGCCAAAAGAAAACTTCCCTCATTTTAAGTTATTATCTCTGGTATTTCATCCCAGTGACAGAGCTGACTAATACATAATGCTACTCTTGTTCTTAAAATGGAAGATTCTCCAGGAGAAGAAAAACTCCAGGATAAGAAATATGTTGAGGACTCTAAGCATTGCTCAGATATCTTAACAAGGATCAAGACCTCGAAGTGGCTTCAGATATAAGGAATAATCATTGTCATTTTTCTTCCAATCTTTCTCATTTATCAGACTTTGTGGGCTTGTCTTTGATGGCCTGGGAGAGGGGGCCAAAAAAGGATAAGGTAGTAGATAGGATACAGGTGGCCATCCAAATGCAGAGGTGTCACCTGTGATAAGAAACTAGGCTGTTCTCTCTGCTCTGTTTGCCCTGTCTTTGCTGCTCCTTGTAATGCCTTCTGACTTGAACTCAGTCAGAAGGACCCATCCTCATCTGCAACTCAAGATGTTTAGCACATTGATCTGGAGACCAGCTAGGCTTAAATAAATGTGGCTTAAACCCCCTCTGCAGGTGTAGGCAAGGCATTTGGGGTAGCAGGTAGATGTTGTAGAGGTAGAGATGGGAGGAGCATGTGGCTGTCTTCTTGAGATCTGACCCAGAACTCAGTCCTCTGCTGGCCATTTCCTCTTTCCAGTTGCCATCCTGTTTTTCCTCTACTTAACAAGAATAAACAAAAACCAAGCAAATAAAACAAAGATCCTTGGGGCATACCAGAAAATGTAGGGAAGCCAAGGAGTTTTTTGTTTTTCAATCAAGGAGAGCCAAATAACTTAAAAATCTCAGAATTCTCAAATATGAAAGATGTTTGGCTATTTCCTCCTCCTTTTCTTTTCTTTTTAAAATCTTATGTATTTACTTGATACAGGGTCTCATCCTCCTGTCTCAGCGCACTTTCAGGTTGGCTCAGAGTGCCTGGGGTGGGGCCAGCAAAGCACCCTGTAGGGAAGAGGAGGGGGAGAGGAGAAGGAGAATGAACTCAGGACCTTGCATTTGCCAAGCAGATGCTTAGCCCAAGGAGCTATCTCAGTTTCTAACCCTTGCCCCACTCCCATTCCGACTCCCATTGTTTTTGGTTCTCTTCCTTTCTGACACAGGGGAAAATTATCTCAGCTAAATCCTCATAGTTGTGCTTGTATTCAGATATGAAACAACTCTGACTCTATTCTTCTCCTGGGCTCCTGTTCTGATTTATCTTTTTATACTTCATAACTTAGTGAAATACTAAAGTCTGTCTCTCCTAAGAAGAATCCTCTGTCCTTATGACTTACCCATTAACCTCTCTACAACAGGCTATTGAAGCCAGTTGCTTTGTTTCGTTTTGCTCAGTTTTTAGTGTTTTTGTTAGAATGACTATTGTTTTGGCAAGAAGTAATCATGAACACTTTCAAAAAATTCTATAAGTACAAAGTTTTGTAAAAATCAATAGCATCCAAAACTCTGCCTTTGGGGACAGTCCCCACTTGCTACATGACTCCCAAGCTTCAGGGTCCTCTCCGTAGTCCAAGGACTGTTGCTTTGACTTCAGTCAGGCTGTCTGACTTATTCGTGAGGAGTCCAGATCCTGCTTGAGATCCACAGAGGCATTTGTCAGCTTTCAGGGCCTCCCATGTCTCCATCCACGCCCACAAATGCTGGCAGGTGTTCTTCATAGTTGTGGTTTGGGATTATAGCCATTACCTCATTTCATTCAAGATGGGGAGATTTTTCCTTCTATTTTTGTTCCATTTATTGTTTTCCTTGAATTTTTAGGAAGGAGAATGGCCTAAGTGTTTTTGCCCTGTTGTCTATAACAAGAAGACTTACTTTTCAAAATAACTGTGTCTGCTTTATATTTTCTACTTCAAGAGAAAGGGAAGAAGACATCCAATTCTAGTTAATTTTCAGTGGTTGAGGTCCCTGATGAAGTAGAACTTCCCTAAACAGCAACAGTATCTGTTCGGAAGGTGGCCTTCTAATGGCCCTGGTGTCCTGCTTGGAATTTTCACAGGGAGAGATGGCCTTGCTCCCTGGGAGCTATCACCATTGACTGCCTGTGCTGAGCGAACAGACCACAAATTACACCAGCTGCAGACACTTACATAGCACATGCAGGGCGAGCACAGGCGATGCCCAGAGAGGGAGAGGAGTCGTGCTCCAGCTGTGGAACAGCAGGAACCTGCAAAGAAAGCCAACCTGCAAGACTTGCCCTCTGGCTGCCTCCACGAGGATCCGAAACTTCGCCATTGCCCAGGCACCATTTGGTGAAAAGAGAAGAGGAGATCTGGAGGAGGCGTAGGCGTCGCTAGAGAGTATCAGTGTTGGTTTGAATGAAGTGAGGTCCCCGCCCCTTTCACTCTGGAAGAGACTGTGGCTTCCTAAGTTTATTTCTGCCATCTGTAGAAATGAGAACTTCAAAGCAAGATTAAATCAGTTATTGAAAATAAATAAGCTACTGTTTCTGTACATGCGATGTGTAAGGTGTAGCGCCTGACCCTGCCACATCTGCGATGTTAGTTCCATCTTTCAGCAGGAGGAAAAACTGCACCGGCCTGGGAGGTGACCCTGGCTCTGCCACTAGCTTTCTGTGTGATGTTGGCTAAGACATTTAGTCTTCTATTTTAGATTTCATCAACTCTGAAATGAAAGGCTTGGATCAGATCAGTGAGTTTTTTTTTTTTTTTCAAATGTTCTTTTAATTTTGCTTTTTTTTTTTGTCTGCAGAGCATTTTCATTAAATATAATTTACATAGATGGACAACACATAAAAACAGATACAGTTAGAATTTCCTCTGGAAAAGTGGACAGGAAGTATCTGGGACCATATGAGGGCTGCAGCTCCACCAGGAGCAAGCCACCTCCACTGCCCCCTTCCTGGGTGTTCTCTTTGAAGATCCCTGAAGTCTGTGATCTTTCTGTTTCTTTTTCAATTTAAGCTCAAATAATGTGATATCGGCCCCAGGCGAGGAGTGGCAGCAGCATGAAAAAATCTGTCCCATGTTCATCGGGCATCTGGAGAGATTGCTGCCAGCTTGTTCTTTTATACACAGGGCTATCATTTTAATGTTAAAACAAGAAAAATGTGCGTAGTGATGGGGGGGTTCTCTCATTTACAACCAAAGGAAGGGAGAGCTTCAGCTAACCACGAGCGATACATTGGGTCCCCAGGATATGACTGACGCGGCAGGCTCACGTCTTGGCCCTTGCATCATCTGTGTACCAAATGCCGCATATATCACTGTATTCATCTTGACATCTCCACTCTCGGATACCCATTTCACAGAGCAGGATGCCATCAGGGTATACGATGTGCTGGGACATCATGTACCTTCACAGGTAATCACAGATTATCCTTAAACATTTACTGTCACAAATAAAATGTTCCATCTATAGCCAACTAGTGGCACAGAGCCTTCTCATCCCCCAGACCCTTCCATTCCGTGGCTTTCAGGGCCTCTTATTCATGAAACAGACAAGCAAAATGTTTGGGGCAAACAATCTGAATTTTAAATGCAGATCAAAAGCCCTTGAAGCAGTAAAGAAAGCCTGTGGGTATTTCAGGGAGGTTTACCAAAAAAGCAGGCATCTTCTCCTCTACTTCATGGACTTGTATTTTAAGAAGCTCAGCCATCCCAGTCCATGCAGAAAAATACTCTCAAAGGAATATTTACAATGTGGATCTTATATTAAACATTTGGTTTTATATACTTAAATATTTATAAAAGCATATGTGGAATAAATTTCAGTCCACAAACCAAAGTGTGCAAAACATATCAATTTCCTTATTTCTTTAAATCAACTTAATTTTCTGACTCTCAACTTCTATCCTTCCTGTAGGATAGAAAAAATGTTTACCTCTTCTCCTTATCCGGAGCCCACCTCCTTCACAGAATCTGGAAGGTTTACTTGGAATGAGGAAAATTGAAGGCTTTCATCTTCATTCTTTTAGGGTACCCCTAGTGCCCTACTATGCAAGCCAATGCAATTTCTTGGATTTTGGTGGTGCCATTTGGAGGTAGACTTTGAAGAGAGTGTCTTCTAGGCACACAGAGAAACCACATCGTTCAAGTAGTGAGAGCTTTATGGACATAACACCGGTGTGGTTTCCTAGGACCTCATGCTGGGAATCTTGAGCCTGTTCCTATCATTCTTCTGTGGCTGTCTTGAAATTTGAGCATGAAGTTTCCAAGTTTCATTTTTCAGTGGACTTTACAAATTGATTATATGTGTAGCCACCACTCCCTCTGCTCACTTTCTTCAAGGCATCTGTAGTCTTCTTTCTTTACCCCAGGAGGAAGATGTCTTCTACTCTTTGCCCTACAATGCTTTTGCCCCTCTGCCTTAATGACCAAGACATTTACCAAAATGTCTCTGTCTCTGTCTGTCTGTCTGTCTGTGTCTGTCTGTCTGTCTGTCTGTCTGTCTCTCTCTCTCTCTTTCTCTCTCTCTCTTTCAGTACCAAACACAAGATCTTCAAGGTGAGCTATATCCCTTACCGCTTTAAAATGTTTTAATGAGACAGAATATCCTTGAGTTGCTAAGTTACCCAGACTGAGCTCAGATTTGTGATCTTCTTGCTTCCGCCTCCCAGAGTACAAGGAGTGTTGCGATTATAGGCCGGCACCTCCATGCCTGGCCACCATTCTAGTTTGAATGGTCACAGACTTTTATAAAGCACAGCAAGAACTGCGGGCTCCCTCAGGCCCTTCTGCCTTCCAAGTCACACATAACCATTTCAATAAATTCTTATGCCATGTAGATCATTGTGTTTCAATTAACTTTGTTATACTGACAGTAAGTTTTTATGATTTTGTCACATAAAATGGGACTCTGGGACCAGAACCTCAACACATACTATTGAACCCACAAAAAGTAAGGACACAGAGAATGTGGATGAGTGTGGTTATTACCAACAGGGGCACTTGAAAGAGAAAGGAGTTGACATTAATAATGACACCAGATCAGCACGAGTAAATTAGGACCACTCCAAACAGACTGGTTCCATGGTCACAGCAGCTGTAAATTCCAGAGCCAAGATTTGAACCCAGGTCTGTTGACTCCCACACAGTTAGTTATGATAATCTCTGGTCAGCTCAGCAGAATGACCATGAATGTTTTACTCCCCATCCATTCTTTTGTGGACCTAATGAAATGGTCTGAGAAAGACTAGCTTCACAAGTGAAGAGCTGTATTCATGAGAAACCCCAAAACTGCATTCCTCAGTTGCAATTGGCCAGTGCTCCAGGCATGAATGAGGGAAGTTTCATCTTCAATATTTACTGAAAACAGACGCTGAAGTTTGAGAAGCAAATGTAAAGTGCTCATTCCAAAAGCCTTTTTATATACATGTTAAATCAGTTTGTGGGAAAGAGACCACAGAGATTGTTTAAACATTCATACTGATGACACAACTGTTCTAAAATATGCAGTTCCTTGTAGTTATATGTGGAATTAATTGCATATGGAGGAAGTCATCTTTTGAAACTGGATTAAAAGGAAATAGTTCATAACTCAGTGATATCAACATGCACACCATTGTGCCTGGGATTCGGCTTTGCCTTGTTTTCCTTATCGTGGCCACTGTCTGAAGACATTTTCTCCATCAAGGCATCATGATTCTGCTGTGTGGTTCTGCAGAGAAAAAAAAGTCCAGGGCCAGAATGGAAGCGATATTTAAGACGTAACTGGAGCTTTTGTGTGTCTCTTCCTAACACTGGATTCTGGAGTTCAGCTTGCTTCTCCAGCTCCATCCTCGCTAGAGGGCACAGGAGGGGCTGTCGTGTTGTGCCCTTGGGTTCCATACTGGGGAGCAGGGTGTCCTCTGTCACTGCACAGACATTCCAATCTCTGTCCTTAGGTAGCATACCCAAGATGCTAGTCTCTTGTCAATCTCAGAGCGGTAGATTACTAGGGTTAGAAACAGCCTCTTGTCTACTGCGCTTTCAGGGAAATCTGCAGCCTTTTCCTAGAGAACAGCCTTAGCGCTGTTCCCAGACTCCAGTTTCTCTAAGATATCATCAGCCCTTAACTAAAACTACATAAAGCGGTGGACCTCCCCCATATGTCTTACTCATGGCGATTATCACACTTCTAGTACATCTGTTGTTTTTAAATTTCCAGTCCCATTAATTTTTGCTTTTTTTTCCCAAAGATATGAGAGGTTGAGAATATCCACATTCCCTTTGAAGTGTCCTCACTTAAATGAGAGTTTTAGGGAAGAAATCGAGACATCAGGCAATCAAGAAAGTATGAATAAAAGAATATAAATATTTCCCCAGCCTCTCCAGTCTTCATTAAAATATGTAAGTGAAAGAAACTGGTTTGTTTTCTATATTTAATTTGGACTCTAACCTCTTTGAAAACTTCAACAGCATGATTAATTTTAGCTTATCTTATGGAATGTCTCTCCACCTATAAATAAGTCCATTCATCTTCAGAAAAGCATAAATGTGCCTCCTGTTTTACAGCTATTTTAATATCTTTTAGTGTAATTGTAATGAGATCTATTTCCAGGACAACAGCTCAGTCTCAGTTACTTTTCCATTATGGTTTATTAGTTTCATGGTTGGAAAATTTAACCAAAAATAAGCTTTCTTGGATGAATATGAATACAATGTTAAACAGTAACATGAATAATTCAGAGAAAACAGGAAACCTGATATTGGATCTAACAACTTTCAAAAGAATAAGAGAACCAGAAAGGAGGGAGAAGGAGGAGACAGAAATGGAAGTCAGAAGACAAAGAGGAGGAGAAAAAGACAGTGAGACCTTGGGAGATTTTTAACTTCAGGTTGAAGCATAGAAAATTTCAGTTTTGTGCTCACTTCGGCAGCACATATACTAAAATTGGAATGATACAGAGAAGATTGGCCTGGCCCCTGTACAAGGATGACATGTAAATTCTTGAAGCATTCCCTAGTTTTTGGTTCACTGAGAATAAAAGTTTGTAATAATATTGTTTAGACAAAATATCATGTCTGCATCTTGTACTGTGAATAACTACTATGAAGACAGCAATATGCAATGTGTTAATTGTTGTAAACAGCCTACTAACCTGTTTTGAAACTGGTTCATCACTATTTTATCTTTTTTCTCATTAAAAGGAATAAAAATTATTTTTAAAAAATCACATACAGATGCTTTAAACTAGTGTTTATATGCAGTGTCTAATGAAGGGTATTTAAGTGAATCATTTTGTCAAAAAAAATTTTTTAAACAGCAAAAAAGAGACTGGACATGGTGGTGTGTGCCTGTAATCCCAGCGCTTGGGAGGTTGTAAACAGGTGGATCACTATGAGTCTGATCTGTGTAGTGAGTCCCTGAACACCCTGTATACCCTTCCCTAAAATAAAAAAAAAAAAGAAAAAGCAAAAAAGAAAATTTCAGTTTTAAGTTTGCTTTTCCCACATTTTCCTACATAATGCTGCAAATTTGTGAATAATGAAAAGAAAACGGGACAGGGATCTGAAGATCCCTTCATGCCTCTTCAGTTGCTGAGGGTTCAATTCTCTAGTTTTCTGTCTCCCATATTCTCAAGTTCCTGCAATGTCCTCATGTCCCCGCAGCAAAGTATTTTTGTCTACACAGAGACTCCAAGCAGAGCAGTTGCATTATTAGGCACCTGGAGGCTGACAATGTCAACAGTTATTGTCTAATTAATTGCATTCGTAAGAATACATTTCAAATTGATGATAAATGGAATCTGTAAGACGAGATGATATACTCATCTCTTGAAAATTCTACTCTCAGTATCTGGTATTTCTAGGATGACAATTGCTTTCCTATACTTGAACTCAGACCTCTGAATGAAAACTGGCACATGGGGAATTGCACATGAGATTTACACATGGGGAATGGATTATCAACTTTCTCTTCCTAGGTCATCCCCATGGGAAAAATGGGCTTTCCACTGGAGGACAAGACTTGCTTTTGTCCACAGAACTATCTCTCCATTGATAAATGATGAGCAAATGGAAAATACTTCAGCAGCATTCCCACCAGAAGAGTGAACTGTGTCAGCACTAATCAGCTGGTCTTTGTCTGTCCTGCAGGCAAAGAAAACTGGAAGTCAGTACATCTGAGTTCCCAAGGACAGGAGGGTTCAGCCTGCCAGGTGTGCCCAATACCACAACATTTTACAAAAAAATCTAAAAGCGAAACAAATAAACACCCCGCCACTGTATTTAGGGATGGTTAGCAAAGCCACGGAAGCACTGGGAAAGCCAGCGAAAGGCCACTGCCACGGCTTCTGCAACATAGCCATGCTCCACAAAACACCTTGTGTTTCCTCCAATTGGTTAACACCCAGAGAAAAATGGAGAGCCACGAGAAACACTGCAATGGGAGAGCAATTCATTTGTCTGTGACTTCTGCCACTTACTATCCATGCGTTAGAGGAAGAATGAACAGAGAAGGCAGGGGGTGATGAGTGGAGAACTATCAAATAACTGTCACTTTTCATTCATTTGCTTCTATTTGCAAGATCCAGGAATCAGGATTGCATTTCTTAACACCTTTGCGGGCAAAGCTTTCCGGTAGTCACATATAACTGCTGTGTAGCAAAGCTTGGGCAATATGCTGTTGTCTAACCCTGGAAAATAAACTGGAATGACAGTAATTTTCTGGATAATTTGATCCAATGGGGTAATGCCCTAGAATTGCCTGGTGACATTAAGGTTCTTGCAGCTCACATCTTAGAACCAAGTTACATGGGAGACTATGTTTGAACAATGTCCTTTAAGGAATTTAGTAACTAAATCCTACTGGACAGGAGCCAAGACAAGCCTGTTTAATGCCAAATTCCACTACAGTGGGTCATATTATTGGATGGCTCAAATGAATTTGGGTCACTGAAAAGGGCCTCCTTTCCCTGGATAGCTGGTATTTTGTCTGAATTACCCAGATAATTGCTTCACTTTCTAACTTCCCTTTGCCTGTGTGGAGTAGAGAGGTAACTCGAGCTAGTTAGCTTTGTCTTTTTAATAATAGGACTATTAACCTCAATTCTCAGAAATGAGCTTCCTAAAGCCAGACATGGTTAGCCCGTACCTGTAATTCTAGCACTGAGGAGGCTGAGGCAGGAGGATTGTTGTGAGCTCAAGGCCAACAAGACCCTGTCTCAAAAAAAAAAAAGAAAGAAAAGCTCTAGAAAAATTATAAGTTTTGTGCATTTCAAAATAAATACTTAATCACATATGGGAACACTAGTCCCAGCCTCAGCAAAAACAAACAAACAAACAAAGAGTATCTCCTTTTGAAGTTTGGAGAAGTAAATTTTCTTCTATTGGATGAGTATTCACATCTAGGCCAACTGCTTCTTTCCTACTCATTTCATTACATTTGTCTGTAAAGTCCTAAAGTGCCTGGAAAGGAGGATACTTGGAAAGTTCAATCTGCTTTCACCCTCCTCTCATTTCTGCTTTCTGATGCGCCTCCACAAATCTTGGAGCACATTTCAGTCGGACAGCAATTCCTAAGTAGAAGTGACACCCCAGTTATGCATCTCTTTTCCTACCATAGATATTGATTATTGCTATCATGTCTCTTACAAGCATAACAACAAAGAAGAAATGGATCTCTCTTTCCCAAATAAAAGTTATACTATTCAAGAGTCAGGTAGAGAGATGTTGTGTCCTATGGAGGTTAAGTTTCAATGTTAGATTTGCTGATAATGTTTGAGTTCTTTAAGTATGATCCACAGTGACCTGGCTATTGGGGCTGAAGGAGGAAGACAGACGTCATAATTATGTGAAGGTTCATTTGCTATTTTCCCCTTGTCATTCCAGCTCTCAGGGTGACACCAACATACCCAACTCCAACTCAGAAGGTGTCAAGCAGAGGACAGATGAGTGTGTGAAAACAGGTTGTAGCAAGATTCAAGCATCATGAAAACAGATGAATGTAGGATGATTGAATTAAGTTTTCCCAGCTGGCTACAATGGCATGAGGGTATAATCCCACCCATTTGGGCCCTGAAAAAGGAGAATTAAAAATTAGAGGCCAGTCTGAGTAACTGAGCAAGAACCTGTCTCAGAATTGGGGAAAAAAGGGTTGTGATATAGCTTAGTGTCCCCACTAAGCTATATAGTAAATATATACTATATATAATATAATGAAATTATATATATATATACGTATTCACTTATGTTATATATATTATATATATTCTCAATTAATATTTTTTATTGTTGTACCTTTTTATTTTGTGTCTATGAGTGAGAGCGAGAGATATCAAGTAATAGGTAATGCTCATACAGAAGTACCCAATTTAAGCATTTGTAAAATCACTGTGTCAGTCAAGAGTAGAACAGAACATAAATCCTAACAAGTATCCCCAGGACCCTTCTAAATGTTCCCCCTGTGTGGACACATAAACAGGTTCAATGTGTCTTTAAAAAAAAAAATTCTTATCTAAACACAAGCATGCACTTGTATGCTTTGCTGTGTTTGTTCAACCTTGTGTGATTAAGATTGGCCTGTGCTGATAGATGTAATTGTCTTTTGTTCGTGCTTGTGTCTGGACCCAGAGAGGATTTGCTGAGTGACAGGGAAGCCCTGAGCCCCTTCATCTAGTATTTCATCAGTACTGGTGCAGGACCGATTAGCACTGTGTAGGACTGTGCTACACAGAGTAGACTCCCCATGAGCTAATTTTTGTTGTTGTTGTTGTTTGTTTGGTGCCAGTGATTGAACTCAAGACGTTGTGCTTGCCAGGCAGGCGCTTATGCTGCTGAGCTATATCCCTAGCCCCCTTGAGCTAATTTTGGCATGTGGAAGTTTACCACAAAATCATTCAAAGGATGGGTGAAACACTGGCAAGGCTGAGCTTTTCCTTTGCCCTCTGCACACCACACTGAGGACCAAGAGAGCTCCTGCCATTTCCCATGAGGCACCACACTGCCACTGCCTTGAACAGGAAGTCACTGCAATCAGAGACTTCTCTAATCCAGAAAGTTCCATCACTATCTATGTCTGACATCAACTCTGCCAGCAAAGATGTTTTTTTCCCCCCTAGGTAAGCATGGTGGTGCATGCTTGTTGTCTTAGTTGTTTTTCTCATTGCTGACACAAAATACTTGGCACCTAAAGTTAAAGGAGGAAAGGTTCATAGTCTATAGAGATCTCAGTTCATAGGTAGCTGGCTCCAAGGCAGGGTGGCATGGCAGATGGCTCCAGAGGAGAAACAGTCCATGGTAGAGTAGGCAGGAGACAGCAAAGCCAGCAACCCACTTTTTCATCTTTTTTATCACTTGTAGACTACAAGCCTTTTGAGTGGTCCCACCCACCTCCAGGGTGGGCCTTCCCATTATGCATACCCCAAAGCATGATAAAACAATCAGTGGACTAATCTACTACTGCACACCTTTAATCCCAGGATCATGCACTCAGTCATCTCCTTATAAAGCCTCACCTGTGAGAGCAAGATGCTTGGGGGTGTGTGTGTAGATACCATAAGGCATGACATGTGTAATCTCAGCACTCTGGTAGCCTGAAGCAGGAGGACTACGAGTTCAAGCCTAGCCTCAGCAACTCAGCAAGACCCTGTCTCAAAATAAAAATAGGCTGGGGATGTAGCCCTGAATTTAACATCTAGTACCAGAAAAAAGAAAAATGAGGAGAATGATAAGGAGAAGGAGAAGAAAGAAAAAGAAAAGAAAGCAAAAGAAAGGGAAGGGAAGGGGAGGGAAGAGGAGAGGACAGAAGAGAGGAGAGAAGAGGGGAGGGGAGAGGGGAGGACAGAAAAGAGCAGGGGAGGGAGGGGAGGGGAGAAGAGGGAAGGGAAGGGAAGGGAAGGGAAAGGAAGGGAAGGGAAGAGAAGAGATCTTTTGTGTGTCTTCTAAACACCAATGAAAGGATTTGGGGCTAATGGCTAACCCTGTGCTGACATTGCCAAGAAAGACCAAACATCTCCATGCTACTATTCTCGCCAGCAAAAATGAAGAAATAGAGCGGCCTGAGGTGAACTGTGAAAATGCTTCACTACTCTCTTGATGCAGAAAACCCCACAAAATCATGCAAATCAAGAGGCTCAAATGTTCACATTCCCTTTAAGAACATGCATGAAATTGCCCAGGTCATCAAGGATATGCATATCTGAAAGGCCACCAAGTATCTGAAGGATGTCACATTAAAGAAGCAATGTGTGTCATTCCCATGTTACAATGGTGGAGTTGGTAGGTACACCCTGGCCAAACAGTGGAGCAGGACCCAGGGTCAGTGGCTCAGAAAGAGTGGTAAAGTTTTGCTGCACATGCTTAAAAATGCAGAGAGTAATGCTGAACTGAAGGCTTTAGATGTAGATTATCTGGTTATTGAACATACCCCAGTGAACAAAGCACCCAAGATGCGCCACCATACTTATAGAGCTCATGGCCGGATTAACCCATCCACGAGCTTCCCCCGCCATACTGAGATGATTCTTACTGAAAAGAAACAAATTGTTCCTAAACTGGAGGAGGAAGCTACACAGAAGAAAAAGATGTCCCAGAAGAAACGGAAGAAAAGAAACATGGTACGGGAATAAATTAAGCATAAAATAAATGCAAATAAAATTAATGTTTGCCATTACTAGTAAAAAAAATGAAAAAATAATAAATTAAATAAATAAATAAATGGAAGTTACTTTGCAGAGCCCAAAATAACCAGAACTTTGGTCAATGTGGGTGGGAAAATATCTTCAGCTTTTAAGCCCCTCTAACGTAGAAAACATATCACAGTAGTAGTTTTTAAATTGGGAGTTGTATAAACATTGAAAGAAATTAAATACAAATAAAAATACTAGAGAGCATCAAATCAGTGTAGTAAGTACTGCCTTATGCAATACACACAGATGTGAACAGTAGATTTCTTTTTTTTTCCATATTTATTTATTTTGACATCAGTTATTTTAAAGAAAAAATATAAAA
>NDGN011502747.1:7615-24855 GCA_002564285.1 Tympanoctomys barrerae
GAAAGAAAGAAAGAAAGAAAGAAAGAAAGAAAGAAAGAAAGAAAGAAAGAAAGAAATTGTGTTGACTACTCTCGTGTGCCTGCTCTACAAACCCGGATGTTTCCTGGGGGTTTAAGGTCCTGTATGCTCCAGAAGTGCGCAGTTGTGTAATGCCTCTCTCTTCCCCAATAGATCAGAGTGGACGAGCACATCATCAGGACAGAGCAAGGCCTGCTGCTGCGCAGCCTGCAGCGCAAGGACTCAGGCACCTACCTGTGCCACGCCGTGGAGCACGGGTTCATGCAGACCCTCCTCAAGGTGACGCTACAGGTCATCGATGCGGAGCACCTGGAGGAACTTTTGCACAGGGATGAGGACGGGGATGGCACCAAGGCCAAAGAGATGGCCGGCAGCATGACCCCGAGCCAGAAGGTATGGTACAGGGACTTCATGCAGCTCATCAACCACCCCAACCTGAACACCATGGACGAGTTCTGCGAGCAAGTTTGGAAAAGGGACCGGAAGCAGCGCCGGCAAAGGCCAGGCCACACTCAAGGGAACAGCAACAAATGGAAGCACTTGCAGGAAAACAAGAAAGGGAGGAACCGGAGGACCCACGAATTTGAGAGGGCACCCAGGAGTGTCTGAGCTGCGTTACCTCTAGAAACCTTAAAGGAGTATCAACTTGCCTAGACAGTAACTGGAAAAATGCAATATACAGGAACTCTTTCCATGGCATTACGTGGGTGTTTACAATGGTGAAGAATTCAACGGAATTCCACCAACTATAAATTAAGTACCTGAGTAACTTTCCTAGCAGGCTTTCTTCTTAACAGCAACACCTAAGAGAGCTCTCGGATGGGCACGGATGTTCACCGTATAAGACTGTGTGTTTCCTATGAGAATCCATTGTACAAGTTCCACCTCCTTCTTTGCCTGAAAAATAAAAAAGAAAGAAAAAAGTCACTTACCATATCACCATCTGCTGGAGAAAAACTGGTCTGCAAAGCCATTGTATTGAACTAGAAATATAAAGTAAGCTGCATGGATTTACGGAGCTGACGAATATTCCAAAACACGGTTGAATGCGAAGACGTTTCTTTTGTCTAGCAGCACCCATGTTCGTGTGGACTGGAGGAGGAAAGCGAGGAAAGCGGTACTGAGTGACGTGGTTTGTGAAATGAAAATGCATCGCTCACCGGCGTGAGAGGCGGATGGGACACACTGCTCTACTACTGATGTCTTCTTTCAGCTTTGCCCTAAAGATGTATTTTATTAAAACTATAATTTAAATGTACCATGACAAATATGCAGTAAAAATTAGCTGTTTTCTAAGCTAGAGTAGCTTTCTTTGTCTTACAATTATTGTGCTATATCATTGGTTTTAAAAATTCCAGTTGTGTGCTGCTTCAATTGACATTTTGTTTTCAGTTCTGTAGGAAGGAAAGCTGGTATTGTTGTAGAGACACAGATGCTATTAACCATTAATTCCTAAAATCAAGATATAAGTTATGCTTTATTTTTCTGAGGAAATCAAACAATGTAAGCTAGCAGGTCCCTTTCTTTAAGTATTACCTAAATTAATTTTAACTATCATAATGTTCTTAGAAAAGCAATATAACCAGCAAGAAAAGGGAAGCAAGTGATTTCTTAAATGCATTTTAGTCTATCTAAAGGATCAAAGGAAAGAAAATGAATTGTGTATCTCACAAAAGCAGTACGTGTCATGTTCAGGTAGTTAATAGAAAATGTCTCCTAATTCTGTGCTTGCAGCACGATGTGTGAGGCACAAAAGCCCTCTTAGGAGTCCACTCAGAATTAAAGGGATCACTTAATGGTCTTAGAAAAGGCAGAGAAATCTGTACAAGGCAGAGCAAATCTTAGGGGCAGATTTCCCGACTGCTGATTTTTGAGTTGGCTCCTCTTATCAGACCTTGCTGAAGAAAATAATCCATATGAAGCCGCAATTCGTTCCACGTCAGTGGGCCTGGCTTTCTATACACCAGCTTCCAAGAAAGGACCCAAACTTCAAAACTGTAAAGCTCTTTGTTTGTTGCCACAACTTTCGAAATCAGGTAAAAGTTTTCTCACCAAGAGTTTGCCTCTGCTGGCCTGAGGAGGTCATCTGAGCGTCTTAGGCAGGAAGCCGCAGAGGTTTCAGCGCTCTGTCCGGGTCTGCAGCCTGCGTGCTGCGTCAGGAACCTTCACCGCCTGGGTCCTTTACTCGGCACAAAACAGCCAAGAAGACAGCTTCCTGCTGGCTGTCATTAAAGGAGTGACATTGACATTTAACTCCAGTTGTCTTGGGACTCTAATTAACTCAGCATAAATTTCTCACCTCAGGCAACAGCGAACTCCTGTTCCCCATAAGACGAGCTGTTTCCCAAATGGAAGCTCACCTCGCAGCTTTAATGATTATTTGAATAAGCAACTTGTTGACATTTGTTTCAGATAAAAGTCTAAAAATTCTCCACAGCTAATTGTAGGCACCCTTGTCTAAGATGATGCTTGTTTTGGACATATCTTTTCAGGGGGAAGTTGAACTGTTAAGCAATTTGAAGAGCACAATCCTGTCCAGAAAATAATGTTTAGAATGTAAATCAAAGGTGCAAGTGTGCTCCAAAAATAGCTCATTTTCCTACTATAGTACAGTGTCTGAACTGTGTTAAAATTCAGTGTTGCATTTCATTCTAAATTTGCAGCTGAAACAAATTTATTTGGAAAAACAAAAGTATTTTTTTTTCTTTCTGGTCCTTAAAAATGAAAGGATTGGAAGGAATAGAGATTGTATGATAACCTCGTAGCTACTTTCCAGAATTTGAAAGCATTTTGTTTAGCCTCATAAAGTATAAATAAAAAAAGTCTAGACTTTCATTCAACGTATCAAAAGCCAACAAGTTACTGCCATGTTTTCAAAAAACCGTGAAGTCTAGCGTTTTGGAAAAAGTATAGATGTAATGTGCGAGTAGCTAAAGTCTATCGCAGGCCCAGTCTCCTGCCCATGTGTACTGAGGGGGGCAGTTCACATGAAAACGGAATTCTGGCGCCACTTAATCATTCGGTTCTAACGGCTGCTGCTGGCATGTGCATGCATCGCCAGAGGTGAAGCTTGGACAAGAGACTCGCACGCTGTTCAGCAAATCATGACAGCAGCTTTAAAGGATGAAAAGACGCGTAGCGTAAGGGAGCCCCGGCCCCGTGCAAACCAAGTGTAAGCGCACGTGAATGCACTGACTGCTTCCCTTAATGTATTGAGTGATTTTTAATGCTATGTGCTTGATATTTTTGCTACCTACACATTAGGCAAAAGAGGTGTAAGTAGTCTTGAGCAGAGAGGAAGAACAGTGTAAAATACAAGTTTCTGTAGGTGCTCCCTGCAGTGTGCCCGACAGCACCCCGAACTGCAGGCCGCCTCCGCAGGGGCAGGGAGTTGGTGTGCTCCCCGGCTAGCTGGCGTGTGGCCATTCGGTAAGCATGTGTTTCGCCAGGTGGTGAATATGTTCCGTAACTATATCTATCTATCATTGCATTTCAGACGGGAACTAAAAACTGGAGAGTCAAATGTAATGAAACTGCTGCTGTAAATTATTCCCTTTAGCATGTACTCAGTCGCTAAATACACACTTCTTCAAAATATTTGAATTCAGATGTCTTTACTGTTCCCTGTAGCATATGGAATTAAGGAACACAAGCCTAGAAGATTCTGAGAACCAGAACCAGGTTGCTGTATAATGAGCCGACGGATTCCTTTCACTGTAGTCATCTGTAAATTGGAGTCTATATTGATGGCGATGATACAAATTTTACACCCTTTAAATTAAATATTGTTCCTTTTTATGTCATATCTAAAAAATATAGAAATGAAATTCTATAATATGTTGTTTTCATCGTAAGTCAGTTTCACTCAGGATCTGCAAAGATGTCAGCTATTTTTATTGTCACCACCTATCCTGGAGGTCTTGGGAAACACTTTGTCACTATGCAGTCACTAGTATAGCACATGAAATCTTTGTCTTATGAACCCATTTTTAACACAATTTCAACTGAGTGCAAATCTATTGGGCATCATGGTATCATAGATACAGTCAGCAAATTGACTCCAACATCTCTTTATTGTGTAACCATTGAGATATAAAATAACATGCCAAAGGCACCCATGTTTTTATTTTACCTTTGTCTGTAAGCATTATTCAAAGTCAATGTTAATGTTTGCAAAATACATGTTTCCATAAAGAAGAAAACACTATTTTTCAAAAAGTCTGCAGCAATCCTACTAGTTTGTTTGATTTCGACCAGTGCTCATACGCTAGTTAACTAAAGAGACGTACTTTTTAAAACAGATGGGTGAAGAGGATCCCAAAGACACAGAGAATGGAGCTGCGTGAGTGTGGCCTCGAGTCACAGCCATTCACGCAGCCCACCAAGTGGAAAGCGCCCCTTTGCCACTTCCTGCCCACAGGCACACGCTGCAGGGCACAGGGCCGCGGGGAATCAAAGTGTGCAGAGGAGGTCATCTGAGTGGAAGGAGCCCAGGCTTCCCAACACGCTGCCCGTTGGAGCCCGAGTGGCACCTCTGCACTGTGCCCCTCATTTTAGCTTTCATCTACGTTGTGTTGGGGAGAAGAGGCCAACATAGGCGAGGCGTCCTCAAGGAATTCACTGGAAACAAGGGAAAGAGAGGTAGGGCCACCCGCTATCTGCCAGTCTTTTCTGGCCCTCTTGCTCCAGCACCTGCTACCCAGTCCTTGTGCCACAGCTGCGAGTATGTGCTCTGAGGCTCCTCTGATCTTGGTGCTGGGGTTCACCATTCGTGGCCTGGTTTCCAGACCAGGAGCTGCTGGAAGCCCAGGCTCACATCTCAGTCCCTGTCGCCTCCGTGCCTACCAGGACGCTGAGAACACAGGAGGAGCTCAGCAAATTGCTGTGGTGCGGAGCTGCTGCACCCAGGCAGGGCCAAGGTGGAGTGCACGGCAGAGGTGCCAAAGAGCAAAGAGCTGTGAAGAGCTGCCCTGCAAGGCGGCCGTGCAGAGGAGTGCTCGCGGGAGCGCTGTGCACTGGGGCCCCGCGTGCACCATGCAGTGGAGGGAGAAGCAGAGAGCATGGGGGGGGGGGTCAGCGCCCACACCCACAGCCTCCTCTGCAGACCCAGAGCATGGGCTCTGGAGGGCAGGAAGGTGCCGTGGGCCCGAAGCACGCACCTCTCTGCCTTTCCCTGGACTTGAGCGGCCTCCATTCCTGACCACGAGCTCGTCCCTGGGGCGCAGTGGCACATGCTGCACACACTCCCTCCGAACCCCACTCTCCATCCTCTCTTAGTGTCCACTGCCCTTCCCTTTACCCAGCCAGAGCATCAATACCTGCAGTGTGCACACCTGCTCCAAACCAGAATGGGGCGAGTCCTCCCGCCCGGCTCCTGCAGGGATTGCGATCCCGCCATAAAAGGGCAGCGTGGGGCTTGGCCAGCTGGCCCCTTCGTGCCCCGGCTCCAGCGCAGCTCTCGGCCACATTGTACATGTCTGCTCTGGTGCTGGATCCCGAGGCTGGCAGGTCTGAGCCTGCCCTGCTGAGGAGCGGTGTGGCATGTATCACACATAAAGGAATAACGACGCAAAGTCTGCATGTGTTTGTTCAAGGGCGACCCTGGCTGGAGCCAGTCGCGGCTAGACAGTGCTGCTGGCGGGAGCGGCACGCACAGGCAGAGATTTCTACATTTTGTACAAAAATTTAGAAAGAAAATAGGGCTAGCTTCATCGGAACCTGTCAACTGCACCCCACCATTAAATTAAGTTGTCATGTTTTTTCTCATATAACAAAAGAATGTATTTTATTTCTCTTAATCTAAACATTATACTTGCAGATGCAGTGTTTATTTATATAGTACCTAAGCCAAAGTTCTCCCGAGTATGTGCAAGTCATCACGACTTGAGTAGTTCTGTCGTCTCAACTTCTCCCTTCCCTTTGTAAACCTGGCTGGGGCATGAGACCTCAAGTAAATACATTTGAAAATCCATGTCATTTGTGCAGCGCGGTTCTTATGGCTTTGTTGGTTTTGTTCATAGCTAAATCCAGAGAGATCTAAACTGTTTTAGACAAAGTTTGTGTCTAAAATTCAACAGCTTCTCCACTTTAGGCTTTTGCTAGGCATTCTCAGTTTTCAGGGAGAGTACATCTTTTGATTTCAAAAAAAAATGACAGTATTATTCAGTTTCAAACACTGTCCTTTGTTCATATATTGTTTTAAATTGTTAGCAAATTAATTAAAGTCCAGATCTCTGTACACTTTTTAATAAATTCCGCTTGAATTGGGTACTGACACTTCATGGTTCATGGCTGTATCAGATTTTCACTGATGCTAGTAACTAATTTCAGACTCACCATTCATTTTATTCTTTTCATTATGTTTGACCTTAATAACACATCATGTGAAATTGTTTATACTTTGTTTTGAAAAGTGGGTTAAATTATTACCTGTGAATTGTACAGTGTCACAAAAATAAAAAGTCCAGGACCCATGAGAAGTGTACTGTGAACAAGTACTCAATACTGAATTCTTATAATCATAAAATGCATTCACTCAAACAGTAAGGACACGCTCACCCCGGGATGATTGTATTGCCCAAAACTATTCTTGTAGCAGCACTATGGTAGGGGTGGGGATGGGCATGGCAGTGACATGACGTGACCGCTACATGCTGATTTCTTAGGAAAGTACTTCATTTTGTTTCACTGTTTTAACCATTCCAGTAGTCCTCAGGCTCTTCCCTATACTTACCAGTGACTGTATGAGGACATACAGTGGCTAAGTAGCTGCGTCTTCACTTCCCACAATCAAACATGCAAGAAATGGAGCTCAAGCTCTTGTGTAATTCACGGTTATCTGTGTTCCTGCGACGATGGCCTGCTGTCATAACTGCGATACATTGGAGCACGCTGCATAGACAGAGAGAAAGAGAATGAAAGTGTCTGAGAAGACTGGAGTGGGACTGGGTTCAGGCTGGCTGAGGAGGACATGAACCTCTGCTCTTCAGGGGCCAGCACGGATGATAGCTCCTGCAGCAGCCACACAGGGCCAGCTCGTGTGGGGAGCGGGACTGGACAGCCAGCCGACCTTTCCGTGTGGGGATTGCAGCCTCTGTTCTCCCAGCCACAAAATGGAGTTCTCAGGTCTACATCTACCAAACCAAACCATACTTTACTATAGAGTCGAAGAAATAAGTAACTTTTTCATATAGCACTGATATCACTAATCAATATTCACTTTTTAAAAGAAAAATTCTTCATGACGAGGATGAGAAAAGATAGGCCTTCTCTTCTGAGGGTACTTGTACTTGATCACTCCTTCCTCATACATTCGAGGCCTTCAGCTTGTCTCAGTCCTTCAGAGCTACAATTTTCCTTCTTCCTACTCTAAATTGATTTCCAGAACTGTTTCCCAAGCTGTTCAAGTGTCCCCTTGCCTTTCCAATCAATATTTTAAAGAGATTTCCAATTGAAGATATCCTGTTTGCATCTGAATTGCATTCTTTCCAAGTCTTACAAACACTGATGTTTAATTTTGAAATATGAAAAATTTTAATTCTCGTCCAGCCTCATCACCCCAGTCATGCATTTGACAGTAGATCCATCAATTATTGGATTGTTAGTAATCACTTGCACATTTTTTCAATATGCAATTTTGAAGATCAGTATTTTCAAGCACAAAAAGTAGACTTGTCTCTAAAATTATTTCTTATTTTTCAGAGATCAAAATAATTCTTACCTTATACAGACTCAGTAAAATAAACTATATTGCATTAAGTATGCTTCATGCATGAAAAGTCTTGGTACAGTCCAAGCAACTGCAAGCCCTGATGAAAAACTTTCAAAAGTAAAATTAGACTGGAAGAAATGTATTGTATAGAAGAAACGATATGTCTTGTACCAAGATGTAATTCACGGGAAGAAAATGTAAGAACAAGCATTTATGAAGTCTCCAAAGGACACATGAAAAGAACACTGCCATGATTCAGACCTAAGAGCATCATAATGTATGCAAAATTGGCCCCTTTAAAATGTAAAGATGAAAAGAGAAAACCCTACCATGCTAAGGATAAACACAAGAAATAAGCCACATGTGTTGTGGGAGGCGATTCTGCAAAGAAACTGTGAGGGAAAGTGAGACGAGGCTAGGACGCAGTCCAGATGCTCCCGGCTAAGAATGTCTTGGCAGAATGCGAGGAGCCTCGAGGCCTGCTGGGAGAGGACGGGCGTTCCGCAGAGTGTGAACCCTGACAGGGCTCGGTTATTGGTAATGCTTCATAAGTAATTGCTCTCTGTTTGAAGTATTTGTCATCTTTCAGCTTTAACTATCTTGCAAGTTGATAAAAAGCAGCATAAAGACATGAAACAATGACAGCGGCTTTGAAGCCGGTCGTTCTATTGAGGGCTTTGAGAGACCATGTGGGCGGGCACCTGGCGAGTGGCTGTGCACCTCGGACTGCAGGAAGAGGGAGAAGAACCTGCGCGGTACCTCAAAGCATCTGCTCTATGAAGGAGCATGAAATAGCAAGTGTGTGGGCAGCGCACACGCGTACTCGGGGCAGCAGTGAAAATAACTGACACAGAAAATTTGAGTCGGAGGCGGGTGTGGTGGTGCATGCTCGCAACCCCAGCAGGCCGGAGGCTGAGGAAAGAAGATCCTTGTGAGCTAGAGATCAGCCAGGGCTGCACATGAGCTCAAGCCCAGCCTGAGCTGCATAGCAAGACTCTGCCTCAAAATGACCCAAAAAAAGAGGGTTTCTTCAAGGCAGATGCACCCTACAGGGACGGTGACCTACTTCTGGCCGTTTCTTGGGCCCCATCACTCCTATATTCAAATGTTTTCACAGGAAAGCGCACCCCTACCTCCTCCACGCAGTCCCCACTTTCAGCCACAGGAGATGTCGTAATTAGTGTAACATTAAGGGATTGAATTGGAGATTTCTCAAAACAAGAAATTTTAGAAACACAGTGAAGATAAAAGCAGCCAATGTTGTGAAGGAGCAGAGAGAGAGAGAGAGACAGAGACAGAGACAGAGAGACAGAGAGAGAGAGAGAGAGAGACTAGGTAGGGTCTTGGAAGGTGAGGGAGGAAAGGATGTTGATCTTGGAAGGTAGGAAAATCATAAAAGGGGCAGATATCATGGCTTCACTAACAGCAGAAATGCCTCGCTCCTCTCATTTCTGTTTGCCTTTCTGGACAACCAATACCAGGTGTTGTTATTGATCTCAGTCTCATCTATTTGGTCACAAACCCACACAGTTCACCCTCCTTCCCAGTGTGGACTGCAGGGAGAGACACGCACCACAGCACACCTGGGCCTGCCCGATGGAGCACCCTCAGAGTGTGACTTCAGAGTGAGCGTGTGTGCGAGGGCACCTGAGGGCCATGCCCAGGCAGCTCAGTGGGAAGATCTGGGTCCGCTTCTCCTGGAGGGGCACAAGTGCAGATGGTCTTCGCGGTGCCTGATGGCTGCAGGCCAGTCCAGGCCCCACATACAGGCTTCGCCTGTCTAGGACCCCAGCAGGCTCTCCTCTCTCCAAGGAGTGTGGTCCCGTGGGCAGAGCTCAGCCAGCAGACCCTGAGCTGTCAGTGCCAGAATGTCAGGCTGACCACTCACCCATTTATGGAGAGGAACTGTTAAATGTATTTGAGAGTGATTATAACAGAAATCAAGAGAAATTTGTTGTAGCTCACCAATGCTTACACAGCAAAACTGCAAGCTAAAAGCTCACCAATACTTACACAGCAAAACTGCAAGCTAAATTAGAGGAAGAATTTACCATAGAAGGTAATCTTTACTATTCAGCTTTTAAGCATGAGGTTTCCTGTCTTTCGCTTTCATTTTCATAAAACAAGATACGGAAGTCAGATGCGCTGGCACACACCTGCAGTTCCAGCTGCTCGGGAGGCTGAGGCAAGGGCATCGCACTTCTGAGGCCATTCGGGGCCACTTCGCTAGACCTGGCCTCAAAACAAAAAGCCAGAACCGCCTGGGGATGTAGCTCACTGGTAGAGCACTCTGCAGAGTGTGTGCAAGGCCCTGGGTCCATCCCCAGAACCACAAAAGGATGTGGAGAAAGAAGGAGAAAATAACGAGGAAACTCATCCCGGAAGTGGCTTCTGGGCTACATTCCCAGGCCGCCACGCCAGCGCGGTGGGAGAGCGCGCCTCCTGGCCGACGTTGCTCCTCCTCAGCTTTCTGTCTCCTGGATTATTCCAGTATTGGGCTTCCTGAACTTGGCAGAAGTGTAAAATTGCTGTTTGAAATTCTCAACAACTTTCTGCTGTAACATTATAGTATTTTTATTCTACGGAAGAAATATGGTCACTGAAATACTTCCTATAAATAGCCATGCTCAGGTTACCAAAAGAAAGACCTTTTAAATTTAAATATGCAACATTAACAAAAAAATCAGCCCAGGACACATCCCCAAACGCCTTGGCGCTAGGCGCCGTGTGCGCCGCAGGGAAGCGCCAGCCGCACGCGCAGTGCCCGCGTGTGCACACGCCGCAGATTTCTCACATTTATTTTTCACTTCACACTGGGTGGTCTAACACCGCGTTTTACACTGCAACCAGCTGATCCCAAGTTCAGGGTTATGGAAGCGCATCATAAATAAAACCCATCTGTGCATTGTTTAAGTACCAGCTGATATTTACAAAGGTTTCCGCCACTTCGCCTTTTCCCTGCCAGCCGCAAGCACCGACGTCTCCCATCCGTTGTACAATCACAGATGTTTCCGCAGGCTGACTTCACCCCCATAATCGTTCCCGGCAAATCCAAGGATGACTCAGAAGGAAAGAAATTCTTTCTTTCTGGTGCCCCCACCTCATGTCAAGGTAACTGACACGACCTGTCTAAAGTAGGCCGTGGGAGACGGCCCACTGTAAGGGTCCGAACAGTCTCCCCAACAGAGTATCTGCTCTTCAGAAAATGTAGCCGGCCCATACACTACTGTTCGTATGAAAATCGGTTACTGGCTGGCAGCAGCCCTGTGTACCTATTAAGAATCACTCCCTCCGGGGCCCGCCTGGTAACTCAGCGGACTGAAGTGCCTGCTTCGGCGTCTCTCCAGCCCCGCCGGCCCCGCCCCTGGGGCGTGCTGCGACGGCACCGAGACTGGGCGTGGTGCTGCACGGTAATCCCAGCTCTTGGGAGGCGGAAAACAGGAAGATCACTAGACCCTGTAGACTCTGTACTAAATACAGAAGAAAAAAAAGAATCACTTCCTAAAAATCACTGAAAACCAGAGTACGAGATATTTTGTATCAATAAGATTTCAGGAAGAGGGGACTTTGAAGTAAAGTTCTAGGGAGTTTCCAGCCTTGAAGTTTGAAAAATGCAGTTTTATCTGAAGCCCTCTCTAAATCGCCCACAAGTGCTGCTGATTTGCCATGTGGAACAGGAGTCCTGAGGTTTTTGTTGGAAAGAAAGGAGAACTTGGAGCGATGGCACGGGCGGCTGGACCCATGGTGGAGGAATTTCCAAAGCAAATGGAAGAGCGGAGCAGCTGCCGCGGGAGGAGCCGGAGGCAGGGACCAAGAGGTGCTGGCTCTCTGGGCGGCGTCACAATCCCACCTCATTTGTGCGGCTGAGGACCCTGCTTGGTATTGGGACCTAACAAGTTCTGCTTTCATTTTGACATCAAAAAGTATTGGACAAAAACGCTATATAATATCAAAAACTCCATCAGTAGACACATACCCGATCTGCAGCTTTGAGGCAAAGGTAGTGCCCCGAGAGCCTCCCCTCCAGGAGTAGCTTCTTTGCTGGGCGCAGGGGACATCCGGCTGCTGTGCTGACCTCCGCAGGGAGGGGCCCGCGGCGGGCGCTCATCTACGCCTGTGCAGTGGGACAGGGCAGACTTAGCCGGACCACACCTGCTGGAGGCCTGCAGCTGTCCCCCAGAGCTGAGGAGAGGACACAAGCACCTGGCAGAGTCAAGGGAAAGAGGACAGAGGATGTGCAGGAGGAGGCAGTCACCTCGGAAGAGGAGGCTGGTCCCTCACACTACAGCACCAGAGCGAGGTGCGGGCCAGAAAGGTGCGACGGGAAAGTGAAGGGGGCTTGGGGGAAGAGAACACTTCACTTCTTTTGGAGGTCAGAATTTTCAACAGAATTGCTAGAGCAGTGAGGGGAGGTGATTCTAGAATTCTGGGTCTTCTGATGAAGGACGCGGTGTAGGGGCTGGATCAAGAGCGTGTATGTGGCTGTAAAACATAGCTGTAAATATGATTTTGCAGATTTGGGGGTTTTACCCAGGTATCAACAGGCTACAGAGTGTGTGTGTGTGTGTGTGTGTGTGTGTGTGTGTGTGAGCTAACTCAAATGTGTGCAGTCCCAACCAATAGCCCTTTTTTCTATTGCATTCCTACCACAAGCAGTGCTCTAATTTCAAACCTAAAGGCCACACGTGAGGCATCTGAAGTCCCGACACAGCGTTGTAAGTTCATTCCCACACACACCCCTCTCAGCAGCAGACCCTGCTCCGCCTTCTCGAGGCACAAGAAGCCGGAAGCCCACGTCTTCCTCCTGAGGCAAAAGGGGCTCACGAGACATAAAAGCCGCCTGGTGCCTCGGGTTGTAAATTTTGGTCGTGTCTGCCCCGCCCTGCAGCCCCGGCCCACCGGGCTCCAGTAGACCCCTCCTGCACTTGTCCTGCCTGGCACGATGCCAGCAGCACGGTGCCCTGTGGTGCTGAGAGCACTCTGTGGCACAGGCCCTGCTCCAGTGCCCTCCCGTTCACCTTGCCACTGCTGCCAGGGCCCTGATGCTGCCCTAACCCAACCTGCTGCTCTGAACGTGCTCTGCGTCCTGCTTCCATCTGAACACTGGCACTGCGTGAGAACAGCAGACGCCTATCCACGGGGCTTGCCATCTTCCTGAAGACTCTCTTGTGCCAGTCCTCGGACATCTGCTGTCCTGCGGCTTCATGTGGGTAGAGGCGTGCATGGGACACTTTTCTGCCTCGAATGAGACCATATCTGGGCAGCAATTCCCATTCTCTTCCCAGAACATGTCTTTAAAAGGAAAAACTGAAAGGAGCCCTCCAACCTTTCTTCAAACTCTTGCACAGATTTTACGGAGTAGATAGGAAACCAAGGAAAGCTTGAGAAGTGCTGGAAGTGTCACACGGCTGCTCCAAGTGGAGGTACATGGCCCTCTGCCCTTCCCTGGGGTAGTATGTGATCAATGCACCCTGCATAATTGCCATTTGTGTAGGCAGTGAGAATGAGATACTCAGAGGAAGCACTTCCAGGCAGGAAGGATTTCTCCAAGCCGTATCGTTCTGTGGGTGACCGCCTTTCCTGTCTTCCCCGACGCAGAGCCTCCCTTTACCGTGTCATGAGCATTCCACTCATCTCTGCTCAACCTGTGGAAACTCAGGCTTTGGGACTGTGGCTAGAGTCTGAAACCATTTTCTGAAAACTAATACCTCACACTCTGTAGTATTTCTGTGGTGGCAGCAGCCTCCTCCTCTGCGCATACTAAGCTTTATTAATCAGAAATATGTGCATATGATAGAGAACCACCTATCATCTGCTTAGAATCTGTAAATATCAAAACATACATAGTAGAATAATCAGCAATGAACTCACAACAACCAGAGAAATTGATCCCTCTCACTTCTTCACTTAAAAATTAAGTGTGCAGTCCTTTGTTATACACTTAGCACAGGAGTAAACCTGACTTATAGAAAGTTACAAATTATTAGCTGGAAAAAATAGCTGATACTAAACTATACAATGGAAAATGGTAAACATCTGGAGAAAAGAGGTTTATAGGGAAGACCAACTCAGAGATCATAGAGTGAAAAAGCCAGCCTCAGAAATGACTTCCTCTGTCCCACAGTTGTAGCCACTGTCCTCCCGTGTCCAGGCGCAGGGAGGGGGACCTACGGGAAGGGCTCTGCAGCAGGTTTCTGCCTCCCCATGGCATCTCTGTGCTAAAGATCACCATCTCTCTGCCTTCGGATGCTAAAAAACCTGAGTGAAACATTTACATCAACTCAGGGATGGAGAAGGTCTCTGTGCAAATATTTTTGACATTTCAAAAACAAACACTTCAGCCTGATGCCTTTCTGCTTCTCAGCGTGTGCAGCAGCAGCTTATGTGACTGTGGACCTCCTAATCTGGCCGTAGCAGGCACTGTGTGTTTATCAGGAGGCTTCACTCTGGGCACGCAGATGTGCAGCTGGGACCATGACTGTGGGCACGGGCCACGCCCAGCCTCACCCTCTTGTAGTGAGTGCCAGGGATTCTGCACTGAGGATGGACAGGCCAGGACAGACCCTTGGGTGTCAGCTAGCATCTGAGGACCCCTCTGGGTCTGGGCATGTAGGGATTCTGCCAAGGCTGCCCCACATCCTGCTCGGCACATAGTGATTTTGACATTTCACTTCGCAACTCATAGCCTTCTTGACACACCATCACCTGGAGGAATAGAGCACTGTGCGTCCAGCTGAGGCCAGACCCTGGGCAGAGGGAAGCCCACACTTCAGCCATGCTGTGCCTGCCACCCCAAGGGGCTGCTGCTGCACAGGTCCCCAGGGTGAAGCACGGACTGTGCCCAGATACTGGGAAGATGAGAAGGGTTCTGACAAGACCCAGAGTGTGAGGTTGGATGACGAGAGTAAAACTAGATGCTAACTGTTCGCTGTCCTTTCTGATCTGCAGATGGCGCCTGTTCCCAGCCTCAGACCCACACCTTCCCTCCAAGGGGTGCAATCTATTCACGCTTGCTTGTTTGCTTTCATTCTTTCTTTTGGACAGTAAATGTTTCATGAGTGCAGATATCTACAAGGATGATAAATGCTAAGGGATTAGTGGTAAAAAGGACAAAATTCTTACACTAAAGCTTCTTGCACTTTGATGTCTGCAGCAAACAATAAAGGGACTCCCAAGTCCATATTTAGTATCTGTTTTACCCACAATTTTATTTAGCATCAAACAAAGAGTGTGTGCACAGCAAGTGTCCGCTGTTACTTCTTAAATAGAAGACTTAGTTTGGCTTTGCTGTTTATACACCAGCTATGGGAACTGGATAGTTACCTCCAGGGTCTTGGTAGAGACTACAAGTGTATGACGTGCTTTACACGCCCGTGACAGGCCTAGCACATGGGGGTGGCGGCAGGGCTCATTCCCCCCCCCCCAGAGCTGTGCACTGCAGGGAGCACCCAGCAAGCCAAAGGCCAGGAGCTGGCAGTGCTGGGCTCGGCCGGATGCAGCGACTGGCTGGTGACCTCTGAGCGCCCCTCACAGGCTGAAGAAACTTGGGCTATTCTTCCTCCACTTTTATGGGCACTGTCTCACAGCTCACCATTAGTATCAAAACATACCAAAAAGCAAGAACGATCTGGGCCAGAGACTGAATCAACCCAACAGATGCCAGCGATCGATCGTTCTATAAATAGCTAATAGGTCATTATGGGCGTGAAGGCTAAAGTAATTGGCCAAGCCCTCCTGTGGCTGCTGCTGAAAATCAGCCCTATCCGTGTGGCTTTGACACATGAAATGGAGTGGCGAAAATACTCAGAAAGGCAGGAGCACGGAGGGGAGGAAAACCGGCGTAAAAAGTACAAACACTGATCCTCATGGCATTGGATAATTCCACTCTTTCAAGCTTATTGCCTCTTTTTCTCATTCTGACTAACATTTAATTGTAACATGGAACTCACTCCGTGTATTCAACAAACACAGAGCACCTATAACATTCCAGAAAAACATGTGTGTGCTTTACCAAAATCCTCTAGTAAGAAGTGAATTCCTCCATATGTCTTCATAACATGAAGTTTCAATTAACTAAGACTTGCAACGGTCCCTCTTAAATTGACCTCTGTCATCCAAGCATGCTAAACCTCTCGCTCACAAGCGCTATACCATGAACACAGAGCCCAGGTGAACCACTTAATGAAGAACTGGTCCCCTCAGTTTGAATCATGACATCTGTCCTTCTTCAAATTAAAAACCTCCAGGAGAAAAAGTGGCACGTTGTAAATTCAGGGCAGCTTCCACTGGTGTCAGCCGCAGAACATAAGTAACGCCACTTGAGGCCATAATCACATGGTTAGAGTCAAGCTGTTCGGCATGTGTAGATTTTGCACATTACTTCAGTTCATTTGTTAAACTGACTTATATTTATTAAAAGGTAAGTAGGTGTCATAAATCATAAAATTATAATTCTCAAGAACTCAACTAAGTGGGGCTGGGGAGTTAGCGCAGCGGCCTGAGTGCCTGCCTGGCAAGCGCAAGGACCCAGTTTTGATCCCTGATACTGCATGCGGTGCCAGCCCTGGAACCCCAGGAACACTGTGCTGGCCACCAAAACAGAGAATGGTGCCGCACGCCTCTAGTCGCAGCACCGGGGAGGCTGAGACAGGAGGATCGCTGCAAACCTGAGCTGTGTAGTGAGACCCTGTACCAAAGAAGTAAATGATTTTTAAACTTTTTTAAAGAACCCAAATAAGCAAATGAATAAGTACACCTGCAAATGCTATATATATTTTTTTCTCATCCTCCAAAGCCTCACTTAATAGCACCAACTCCAAGAGAACGTACATTTCCTGTCTTACCTTTCCCATGGGTTATCAGGTAAAACCAAGTTTCATGGGGCAAATGCAGTAATATGAAATCAAATGAACAAGTGGGATAGATTCACCAAGAGACATGCTGACAATCCGCACACTCAAGAACATTTTCTGAACAACTTTTCTGCCAAGATCTTTTAACTCTAACAGCCCCATGGCATGAATGTTCTATTTTCTTATTTGGATTGATTTCCCCAGCCTCCTGGTTGATTGAGGAAACTGGAGCTGTGTGCATCCCCAGGGGCTGCAGTTTCAAGTGAGGCGCGTTCATAAAAGAATTTTAATCCCTCTACTTTTTAAGGGAGATTAGTAATGTTAACTACATACTATTAGAGCACCAAATATTTTAACACTGGACAGTACTTTCAAACAATCTAAAATCAAAGTTTTAGGGCCGGCCAAAGAGCTCAGTGGACTAAAGTGCCTCCTTAGGCAGATGTAGGGACCAGGATTTGATTTCCAGTATGTGGTGCCAGCCCTGCCCCCAGGGCATGCCGAGACAGCGATTGAGACTGGCTATGGTAGCACACCTGTAATCCCAGCACTTGGGAGGCTGAAAGCAGGAGGATCACTATGAGTCTGATCTACGCAGTGAGACCCTGTAGACCTTGTACTAAAATACAAAAAAAAAAAAAAAAAAAAAAAAAAAAAAA
>NDGN011502789.1:715-11962 GCA_002564285.1 Tympanoctomys barrerae
TTTCTTTTTTTCTTTCTTCCTTCCTTCCTTCCTTCCTTCCTTCCTTCCTTCCTTCCTTCCTTTTTTTGAGGGTTTGGCTATGCAGCGTAGGCTGACTTTGAGGTCACTTGTTAGCCCAGGCTGGTCTCAAACTTGCAATGATCTTCCTTCCTGAACCCTCTAAGCGCTGCGATTAAACGTGTGTGCCACCAAAATCAGCTAGAATTTATTTTGTACTTGGAGGTTTTAGTAAGAGACCTGCACAGATCCTTGCTTTAGTAGACATGGGAATGAAAGTGAAAGCAATTATTCAAAGGAAAAAAATTGCTAAGTTAGAGGAAAGATAAGGAGGTAAAAGGGGTAAATTCTGTTATGGGGGTCCTGACTGGCCTGCCGAGGAAGATGGGAAGCTCTCAAGGATTATCTGGTGGGCTGAAGTCCGGACCATTAATTCTCTCCTAGTGTTATAGCACAGCAATTCTCCTAGATAAGGACTGGCTCAGCTCCTAACAAAGGATAGTCCTCTGGGTGATCTCAAGCATGTGGGGCTCCTCTTTATCTGGAATACAAGCTTCGGTTAGCTGTTACCGAACACAAAATTTGCTGGTGCTCAAGGGATTCTGGAAGTGTCAGGCTCCAGAACTGTGAGCAATAGATTGTTTATATATATATATATTATACAATTAGATTATATAATTAATATTACATTAATTAATATTATATTAATACATAACTATGTATGTATATTTCATCATAAAGAATTTGTACCTGTACATGGTTTCTATAATTTTTCCTATTAAACTCCCTTCTCTTCAACCTTTATTCCTTTCCTTATTTACAAAGCTTTCTTTTCTTTTCTTTTCTTTCTTTTTCAGTGCCAGGGATTGAACTCAGGACCTTGTGCTTGCCAGACAAGCACTTATTCCACTGAGCTAACTGCCCAGCCCCTAAAATGTTTTATTTTTCATTTTATTATTTTTTCCTCATTTTTAAATTTTCCCTGGCTTCCTTCCCCCCTCCCCTCCCCCAAGGTCCTCTTTCCTTTTGAACATATTTTCCTATTTCATAATATCTGTCATATATTTTGGTTCTTATTGACACCAGGGAGGTAATGAAATATTTATACATGTGTCCTATCTATTTTACTTAATAGTATGGTCTCAAGATCCATCTACCTACTCTTAATGTCTCAATATTTCATGGCTAATTGAAATCCTTTGTACAAAAATCCCCAAGTTTGGAAATCCATTCCTCCCAGTTGGTAGACATTTGGGGTGTCTTCAGGATTTAACCCTCATAAGTTGTGCTCCTCTTATCAGGGATGTACATGTATATCTTTGGCATGATGTCTTTGATTCTTTCAGCAAGATGCTAAGAAGTGGAACACCAGGGTCAAATGGGACCTCTTGTCCTAATTTTTAAGTAATCTCTCCACTAATTTCCACAATGACTGCACCAGTCTACACTCCCAGCAACTGTGGAGAAGTAGTCCATTTTTCCTCAGAGTCCTCAGCAACTTCTTATTGTTTGTGTTCTGAGTGATAGTCATTCTTTCTGAAGGGAGATGGAATCTCACCTTCGTTTTAATTTGCATCTCTCGAATGACCAATGGTGTTGAATATTTTCTCCATGTTGTTATTGTTTGCATTTATGCTTCTTCTTCTGAGAAGTGTGTATTCATCTCATATGGCTGTTCTTTAATTGGGATTTTTAATTTGGGGCAATCTTATTTTTTCAACTCTTCCTATATTTTAGATATTAGTCCTTTGACAAACAATTAACTCAGATTTTCTCAAACTCTGTGGATTGCCTTTTTACTTAGTTGGAAATTTCTTCTGCTGTGCGAAAGATTTTTAATAAGATGAGGTTTTGGGGGCCGGGGAGATGGCTTAGTAGAATAAGCGCTTCCCTGGTAAGTACAAGGGCCTGATTTCAATCCCAAGTTCCTAAAAAATTAAAAAAAAAAATAAGATGAGGTTCCATTTGTTAATTCTCTGTAATATATCCTGTGCAGTTGGGGTTTTTTCATGAAGTCTTCACCTATACCTATATATCTGAGTTCTATATACTCTCTCTCCCATCAGATTTAGTGTTTTTGTCTTAATATTTAGATACTTTATCCACTTCAGTTTTAGTTTTGTACATGGTGATAAGAATGAATTCAGTTTTATTTTTTGGCATGTGGAAAGCCAGTTTTTCCAATATCATTTATATAAGGAAGTATCTGCCTTCCCCTGAAGGTATTTGGTGTCAAACATAAGCCGCCTGAGTGTGCTTGAGGCTGTTTTGGCATCTTATCATTTGTCCCACTCATTGTTGGGGATTCTCTTTTGCCAACGCCACGCTGTGTCATCATGGTAAGTCTGTAGTACAATTTCAAGTCAAAGCTTGCGACGCCTCCTCCTTGCCCTTGTTGCTCAGGTTTGTTTTTGCTTTTCTAGGCTTCCATTGTCCCAAGTGAATTTTAGGAAAGTTTTCTCCATTTCTATGAGGTATTTTTTTAAATCAAAATTGCTTTAAATATGTAGTACAATTTTGGGAGCATGAAAATTTTTCCAAAGTTCATTCTTCTTATTTAATAAAGAAAGTAAATATCTCTACATTGAAAACTATATTACTCTGAAAAAGGAGATTTAAGAAGTTATACAAAATTAGAAAAATGCTTTGCTTTTCAAAAACTCAGACTAAAATATTTTATGTAGCACAATGAATAGAGTAAGAGACTATTTTAACAAATATCACATTCTCTTTTAATTAATGTTCATAGGCTCTGTTTATGTATTTTATTCACTAATCACTAAAGCGCAATACAAAGTTGTCTGCAAAGTGATAAAATATAAGCATATATAATTCTAAAAAGAATTATTCATAGTTAAATGATTTAAAGTGAAACTTCTCTCATTTTGAATATTTTTCCCCAGGCAATAGCAAGATACTTCTTTTTAGACTGACTACAACATTTTACAAGTAAGAAGACATCAGGACTTTTAATACATATTCTGGTTTATCTCGCTAGTGGAATAAAATTTCAAATAATTAAATTATCCTCTCCTGTCCCCCTTTCCAGAGTTAAAAACTTAGGTATAACCCTAATCCATGCATAGACACTTATTTTTAGCACAGTTGTGCTTTGTGCCCGGGTGTCCTCCCAAAGCATCCTGCAGCAGTGGGTGGGGGCAGTGTCGCAGACGTAGCTGGATCAGGGGCGTTGTTGCCTGGAATGCCAAGCTGGGCTTCAGGGTGGCACAATAAGGGTAGGTGATTGCTGGAAAATCCTCCAAGTAGATGGGCACCTCCCTAATCCCGGTAGATTGGGTCGTATGTACAAGAAAGAAGGATGAGTCTTATTTACTTTTTTGTTGCCTTTGCTCTCTTCAGCTGCCGTAAAGCATGGCCCCCGACAAGTGCTACTCTGCCTCGGATCCAACCGATTATGGAATGAGAAGTCCAGAAACTAAATGAAATAAGCCTTTCCACTTTAAATTTCTGTGTCAGTTATTTTTGTCTCAGCAATAAGTAACTAAGATTGTAGGATTAAAATAGGTATTTCTAGGCATCTGCAATCTTGTCTTTTCATTTGTCTATGGAGATCTAAAAAAATCAGACAACTGGATCTTGGACATATTTCATTCTGATCCTTGTTTTATGGGAGAATTCTTATAAATGAATCTTCCTCTTAATTTATCTGAAACTACCTACTTAAATTTCTCAGAACAAAGCTTCAGTTCTCACTTCCTCCATTAGGCTTTAGCATGTGTAATATTAAATTATGTTTTACAGGACTACACCTCTCACTCCTAATACCAGTTTTAGTAATTCACATTCCAACTCCAACAGCAGCTACAATAGAGCCAGTATGTAACTTATGTGCATGAGAAAACAACCTACAGGTCCAAGTGTATGTTTACATTAAGTTAATTGGGCAACAACACAAAATCATATTGTGAACCACACTGAAGCATAAGAGGAGGAGATGCAGCATTGGGTAATGCAATCTGATTTGTCCCAAGTGTCTACAATAGCAGAAATGAAGGATACAAAAAGGAGAGAATTTTAACTTCCAAAAAACATTGTGAAATTGAAGTTGGGCACTTCCAAATCTGTGATGCTCCCTTTGAGGATCAACAATCATTTTATATTTGGAGATTGTATATTTTTAAAGTATGCAAAATTGTTTTAAAATTAGAGGCAAGACAGCTGAGCAGTCTCAAGAGCCTGCTTAGCCACGCTTAGGCAGGCAGGCAGGGCCCGCAGTTTGATGCCGGGCGCCCGATGCTGTGCTAGCCCTTCCCCCACGGTGGCGGGCTGAGCTGGTCACAGAAAAAAAAAAAAAAGCAAGCATGGGAGACGATACAAAATTTCACTAGGCAAAGTAATAGGAATTCAGTGAAGGTTGCTGCATTGAACAATGTTATATTCAAATTAGTTGTTTAGGTTAAGAGATCTAAACCTACAAAATCAGTTAAAAAAAAGAACAAAACTATCAAAATAAAGTTATAAGAAATGACAAAGAAAAAAAGAATAAAAACAATTTAAACATTAACTGCTCCTTTCAATAGACCAGCAGAATTCAACAGTACAACTATCTAACCTGTCCTGAAACTATACATAGATACCTCTTTTTCCCTTCTTTCTTTTGTCCTTTTCTTTATCCCATTTTTCCTTCCCATGGAGCAAATTCTTTCCCTTTCACAGTATCTACTGCATCTTTCAGGTTTTATTTACACTCATATTATTCTACAAGAAGAGAGTCAGTTGTCCTTTCTGTCATCTATCTATCTATCTATCTATCTATCTATCTATCTATCTATCTATCTATTATCTATCTATCTATCTATCTATCTATCTATCTATCTATCATCTACCTAAACTTTTTCTTATATAGCAACCTCTACTGCTCTTGTTTTCATAATGGACCCTAATGTTCATTTTTTTTCATGCTTATCTGTATCCAGGTACTGCATTTACACATGACCAGTGATGTAGCTTGATTAAACCCTCAACTTCTCTCAAACTATTTTGATATACTGGTCTTGCCTACCCCTCAAAAAGTCCTTTAAAATTATAATACCTTTCATCAAAATGTATCATTAGAAAAATAATTTGTTAAACCTAATATAGTTTAAACAAAAACAATAAATTATAGGAGTCTTCTAAGTAATAAATAATTGACAGAGTTTAATCTTGAAAAGACAAGATAAGGCTGAAGAGAAAATCTAACAGTGAATATTCCAAGAGCCACACATCTATAAAGATGTGTCGCTCATTTTCACTTTCAGCATTCTTCAGATGTGTCAGTAACAGATTGCTAATTATACCTACAAGGTATATGAAACTCAAAACTAATTTAGGACACCACTGATTTAAAAAATTCAACCTAAAAAATATAAAATTATGAAACTATAATGCACAGTTTAAAGATTCATAACTGTACCACATCTAGATTATTAAGACAATCGTTTTCTCTGTGAGAACACTGGCTAAAAATATAGAAAAGAAATTAATTATTTATATGCCAGGTGAAAACTATATACCAATACTTATTCTAAGTTAGGTAAAATATTTAATGTAAAATAAAGCCCAAGAAAGCTAGATGGGAATATTAATATATTAATTAGTCCTGAAAATGAACATTGTAATCATGATGTAAAATGTGAGTACTTAGAAAGGATAATGCATTTAGTTTGTAGAATTTAAACTTTGAAATCAACTTTTGCAAAACTAAAATATTAAATATATTTAGGGGCCAGGGAGATAGCTCAGTAGAATAAGCCCTTGCCTGGCAAGGGCAAGATCCTGAGTTCAATCCCTGATTCAAAAAAAAAAAAAAGTATATATATTGCATTCACACTACAAAGCAAAATATATTTAATATATTTATAATGTTTTAGAAATAAATTTCATATTATGATGTTTAGTTATATTATAAATTAGAAAATAAAAAACTATTGATCTAGTATTATATTTTATTATTTTTAAACAGCTAATGAAAATATTTGAAGCTCATTAAAACATACTCATTCTTTGCAAGTAGTAAAACAGTTGCCAATAAATATGTTTTGAGTACTTTCTTTTTGGCAGATTTTGTAGCACTGATGACTGATCAGTGTGTGTGTAAAGGGGTGCTTTTTCCTGTGGCAGGGTCTCCCTGTGCAGCTCAGGGCGATGCTGAGCTCACAGTATTGCCTAAAAGGGCCTTCAGCTTGCAATTCCTGCTTCAGCCTCCAGGAGCGAGAGCTGCAAGCTAGAGCTACCACACTGGGCTTGATAGGAGACACTTTCACATCCGTGTGTAGTGCACAGTATTTCTACAGAGGAGGGTACATTCATAGATCCAATTTATTATTTCATATAAAAATCTGTATAAGAATATACCAAGACAATATGTACAAAGTCATGAGTATAAAATCATCAGCGTTTTTCCAACAGCTGGAAAACCTTAAAAATTAGTTTTTATCATTATTCATTAGATTCATTAAAGAGCATATATTTGACATTCCTTATAAGGTAAGCTCCATTTTAACATCTAGACATGGAAAATGAATAATATTTTTTGAGAAACCTTAAAATTAATTAGTGTGTTGTGGCACATACTCAATTATATTCAATAAATGTCTGCAACACAGTGAATTTATGCTTTAAGGAGAACTAATCTAAAAATTAAAAAAAATCTAGCTTGGTCTATTTGACTCATATACTTTTATTTATCTGTTTTTCTATTGTTTTGCCTATTTTTATGATGCTCTAAGTTCTCTGTGCTGTGTGCGTAGTTCAGTCAGCAGGATGCTACACAATGCCCCATGCTTCCTTCCCACTTGCGATGTTGTTGCGAAGGTACCGTTGTTCCACATGAAACTATCAGAGATGCTTTTGTTGCAGGGTGTGCTATCAAAAATTAGTTGAGAGTGTGGCTTGTGAGATTACAGCTACTCTTTCCCATAGTTTCTTTATTGCTGATTTAACAAGCTCATACATAAAAGTCCAGTGGTCCCAGAGGTGAGAGACTGATACTCAACAATATTGCCTTCTCTTTCATGAAGTCATAGCTTCCGAGACAGCTAAATATAGGAATCTTTCGACTTTAAAATCATGCTTATAACTAACATTCCTGATGAAATTGAATCACTTCAGTAGCACTGGGAAAGGAGGGAGGTTTGGATGACTTTATTAATATTCCACTTACCCAACATTACTGTTGAAATGCAGCAGGTCAATAAAAAACTTACCAGCTTACATATATTAGTTTCCTAGAAGAAGAAGTCATTAGATGATTCACAAGTGTAGGAATCAGGATCAGCCGAATGTCTGACAGAGAGAAAGAAATTTGTAAGAAACAAAGAAGTGAACAAAGGTCACATTCTTGACAACTATTTACTCTTGACCTAGGTAACATACTTTCTCCATTAATAAACAGCGATGATAGCTAAGATGTCAAGATTCCCATACAGAAAGATAGCACATGGATAGCACATCGTGATGATAAAATAATTTGGGGATCATGCTGTCCTTTATCTGTAGAAATTACCTTTGCCTGGAAGAAACTGGTGCTCAGCAACACGATGGGCGGAACACGCTGGACCGCTGCCTTTCCTCTCCTCTGCGTGGAGTCTCTGCCCCGTAGCTCTTCCCCACGTTCTGGCTAGTGCCTGTTGCCTCACAGTGGCCTCTTGCTTTGGGCTTTTGGAGCATTAACACATTGCCAGTTCCTGCAGCTGAGAGGAAGAAGGGAGTAAGCTGGCACCAAAAGCTTTTCCCCTCCCACCTTCCCTGCAGGGACACACAGGCCAGGTGCAGACTTCAGATAGATGGCACAGACTCAAATTCTTAAGGGTTTAGAAAAAAACAACTACTATTCCACCGCCCTTACCTCTCTAAGCCAACTTTGCTCATCCAGCACCAAGTAACCCTTGCTCACATGTTGTGTTGTTCTGCTAAGATGAAATTTGTTAATGTACGAGTAGTTTTTTTCTCTAAACCCCAACCTCACTATTCTGGCTCAGCTGCAGTGTTGGCACCGTGTGACAAGTAAGTGGGCTTGGGGCAGCACCTTGGCACTTGGTCTCCGAAGGTGCAGCGTCACTGCCCCACAGGGCTAAGTCTTCCTCGGCTTTTCCTGCCAGTGTAAATTATCTATTCGAAACCCTTCTACAAATCATCTTTTCTGCTTCACAAGTTCTCCCACGGTGGGTGCTGTAGGTTGGCAAGAACTCTGCTCCCTGTGGCCATGCAAGCACGCAGGGTTTTCCTCGCATGGTTGGTCTTCCTTCGTTGACCTTGACCTTCACATACAATGTTGTATCTGTCTAGTGCCACCGTGGAAGAAGTCTCATGAAAGTATTCCTAATGTCACATGATGAAGTTTTATGTGACACATATAGCTAAGACCTACATTTGTTTAGCAGAGATTAATGTAGAACTGTAGGCATGTGCCGTGTGCAGTGACACGGGACAGCGTGCTTACAAGGCCCACATGCTTGGCTCAGTGCTCTTCTGTCGTTTGAATTTTTTTTTCACTTTTTTTTTTCTTGAAATTTTGTTGGTGACACCTGATGGAATCCAGTGTTCATGTGAGCAGAGCAGATAAACAGTGTGTGTGTGTGTGTGTGTGTGTGTGTGTGTGTCCTCTTTTGTGCTCCACCATCCACATACAGCCTTCACAGCACACAGCTATACATCTATTTTCGATCCCTGGTGTTTTCTGGATCAGCAAAACTCAAGTCAAGTCTACATAAACAACGTTCCCCTGAGACGGAGGGAGCACAGCTGTGGGCTGACCAGGGAAGTGGCTCTTCTCATTTGGACCAGAACTTCAGGTACAGACTGGCTCGAGGGTATTGTGGGCCCCGGAATGGCCAAGGAACACCGTCTCGTTTTTCCTGCTGGTGCTGCTGCTTCGCGTTGTCCTGTGCTGAAAACGAGCGGCTGCGGCCACGTTCCACTTCGTGCCTTCTTACTCGGCTCAGGGCACAGGTCGGGGCCCTGCGGGACGTGCGAAGAGCACAACGAGAGGAACAAAGTCAGCTAGTTTGTGAAGCGTTCACCGTTCTTACACCGTCAGAACACAAATGCGGGTAAGGAATTGTGTGTTTCTATTGTTGTTCGTAAGATGAAGCGCTCCCGCCTTGCCATAGAGAGGAACATGAACAACATAATTGCCACAAGTAAAATTTGTATTAACAATTAACAATTGTCTAACATATTGATTTAGCAAATGGACAATTTCTATAATAATCCAAAAGAGGCGCTACACGGCTGACTTACATGCAGCTTTATTCTTTTCATACTGAAAGCATCGTTCATCCGCATTTCCTCGTGGCTGCATGTTGCATTGGACTCGGCAAACGGTGCAGCCAGGCCTGGGGGAGGGCACGGTAACACCACCAGAGACTGCAGGGAACCAAGAAAGTACATCCATACTATACATGATCAGGACTCATTTTGTGTTGCAAAAATCAAGACATCAGATTTTTTTAAAATCTTTTTTTTTTTCTTTATTTGGTACAGGGTCTCACTATGCAGCTCAGCCTCATAGTGATCCTCCTGTCTCAGCCTCCCCAGCACTGGGATTACAGCATGTGCCACAAGGCCTGGTTTCTGTGGCTGGCTAGGTGCCTGGGGCTGGTACAACAAGAGAGCAGATTTTAATTAAGAAATACTGGCTACTACTTGAAGAATTCACTAAAATGTGTCAGTTCAATTACTCTGGAAAGTCATACACGTGGTGCAAGATTGTTCACTTAAATTTCTTAAAAATTCATTTGGATGACTAAAGTTCACTCATTGGCCAGATCGCAAGCCAACCAGTCAGTGTCTAGCATCTTTTTTTATGATGCTCTTGAACTAATGAACCCTGTGTCCCCTTCCAACATACTGAAGAAAGAAATAGGCAGCTACAAATCCTCAGGCAGGTGGCATACAGTACGACTTCCACACACCATGTCTTTAGTAGAATTCTGTGAACTGGCTGTGCAATGCACAATCTTTGTAAAGTGTGTCATTTCCAGTAAGTGCTAAAGACTACTTTCTTATCTGTAAACACATACTCTGTCTAGGACGACATAAAAGCCATCCTAAGTCAAGTGCTAAGCTTTGTGTTTGTTATGTTTTTCTTCACGAAAAATATTTTGCACTTACAAAACATCCCCAAAATTCACTTGGTACTTGCTGTCAAAAAGCTATTATCTTATGTTTCTCAGTTTTTCAGCAAATAATGTCAGTCTGAGCTCAAAAAAAAGAGTAAACTCACAAAACAATTTGAAAAAGTGAAAGTCCTGTATAAGTATTCACATGTGTATTAGGTGAAAATTTTCATGCTTTATTAAATAATGGAGACTTTTATTTTTCCATACTATGATGGGTTTAAATTATTGTCTTAGTCTGATATCATGAGAGACATACCAATCCCCAGGCTTTGACACCTGTGCTCTTTGCAAACCTTTGCCCAATGTTTTTATTAACTCAATTTAATAGAACCTTTTTTATGGTGACCTTAAGAATTTAATAACTCCTCCATGCGAGTACAATACCACCTGCAGGCTCCACTGGGATTAAAATGTGAGAGTTCAGCACGTCTGCTGGAACACGGTAGAGAAAAGAAGAGGCGAGGGAGAAGCAGCTACACAAATCAGTCACTTTCCTCTAACCGACAAGCACTGCTGCTGTTTACGACGGTCGGTCCTGGACATGTGTCAAAATCTTGCTGGTTGCTAAGGTAATATGCAGCTCACTTGCAGCTTCTCAGTAACACTAATCTAACTTTGATCATGTCAGATATGCCAGCAATTTTCAATTCCAAAGTGTCTCTCCTCTTGACAGACATTCTGCATATTTTATAGATACGATCAATATGTTATTAGTCAACACTTTGGCCCTGGCCCATGAATTAATCGTTTTCTGTCCACCTAGCACTTTCCCGTCTCTTTGCAACCTCATTCCCTCACTATAGATGGGACCTGGCTTAATCCAATTAAGATAAAATTAACTTTTTTTTCCTTGTGGTACTCTGTGTCTATGTTAATTCAAATCTCTGAGGACAGTGGCTCCAAGCAAATAATTTTATGCTTGACCTTTTATGTGCAAGATTAAAGTGGTGTAGATACATGCATGGGAAGTCAATGACCAGGCCCTCTATTTTCACTTGCTTTTAACTTCCGAGTAGTGCTGGAAAAAAATCAAATGAACACAAAGAATTAGTAAATGACAATGATATATTTATTTGTGTTGCAAAAAGAAGTGTCACTAGCTTCGCATTTAGTATTTAGGATATCT
>NDGN011502798.1:3945-22056 GCA_002564285.1 Tympanoctomys barrerae
AAAAAAAAAAAAAAAAGGACTGTCAAACTAGGCATCTCCACCTCCACATGACCAGAAGTTTGCTCTCAGTGAGCACCCAGGTGGCCCCACAGCACCAACTGCAGTCAGTGTCCACAGATCCTCAGCCAGCTCAGAGAAAGATAAATGACCTCTAAAAGAAAATAACTTTTGTGGGTTTCTCCACAGGGAAAAAATCCCCGTGTATATATACAATGTAAAAAACAATTATGGAAGGAAAAAAAAAAGCCCAGAGGGGCCAAAAAGCTCCCATAATCCCACTACCCAAAGATTACTGCTTTTAATAATTTACCATGTCCTTCCAGAGATTTCCCTTTGCTACAAATTACATTTTTAGAGAAGGAAAAATAAATAGCTAATGAATCCATTAGCAGGTACTTGTGAAACAGGCAGGCTCAGAGGACCTTGACTGAACGTCAAAGAGGCAGGCAGCTAATTCCCATTTGGTCAAAGGAAGATTAGTTTATTCTGCTTAGCTCAAACCAGAACTAATGGCCTGAAGTGTTTCTCCATATTTGGGCAAAGCCACCTGGTTGTTGGCAGGGGAACGGCTTTGCTGCGTGGGCTGCAAACGCAGACAAAGCTCTCAGCCTCCTCCGCTTGCTCCTCGCTCCTCTGCTCCTCTCGCTCCCAACTCCTCCCCATTCTCTAGGTTCATCTGTTGCTATTTGTCATTCATCAGGGGAAGCAGGTGCAGGAGCTCAGGGCAGATACAACCAGGGCCACTGTTAGCCAGGCCCACACCAGCCTGGGGGGCTGCCCCTCACCCTTTTGTTCATGGCAGTCTTGTCCCTTTCTAATCAAGGTCCCCTCACACAGGCATGGAGGGCCAACCAAAAGGGGATGGGCTCTCAGGTGACAGTTTGGCCTCTGGGCTGGTGACTCAGGTGGGAAGATTTTGTTCATGGCTTTACTATTGCCTTGATTTAGTGGCTGTGTCAGGAGTAGTCTGGAGACCTTGCCTTCCACCTTCTGTCCCTGTGAGGACCAGTCTGCCACACTGCTCAGCCTCATCTAAACTGGTTACCAGGCTGGTCTGCTGATCATGGGCAACAGGGGTTCTCTGGTATCCTCAGGTGGATTTAGAACTTGGGGGAATCCCTACCCTTTGACTCGGGCTTTGGTGAAGCTATTTTAGAAAGGAGGAGGGGAAAGAGGGCCTGGCTGATGGCTTCTTCCCCATGTGTCCATAGCCCACAAACCTTGTCCAACCCTACCAGCCCTCCTGAACATGGCCCTTAGAGAGAGAGGCTGGAAGCATAAGAAGAGGGGAAGAGGAAGGAAGGAAGTGAACAGGACATGGGAGCAAATTTAACTTATCAAAAACTAGAAGCACATTTCCTTTTTGCCTATTCCTCCACATAGGCCCCAAGTAGAACTTTCAAAGACTACTTTGCATGCATGGTTCTCAGAGCCGCATGAGGCAATGATGAGGATGTGACTTATCCTTTTCTGGCCTGCAAGTTCATGGAGCTCTTGTGGCCATGGCTGTGGCACAGCTTGACTGGACATCAAGTCCAAGTGTTTAACAGTGAACTCAAGAAGGGTTGGCCAGATACACCACTCCTCAGGGACAGGTAGAAATGGGATGGAGACCTCCAGTGTAGCTTTTGAGGCAGGTCTATCTTTCCAGAGAATCCCAGTCAGGATGTACCCAAAGGACAACCCCAGAACTTCTTGCTGGGCTGTACTTTCTTTACTTAGTTGCTGGGTGTCTTACCTTCTCTTGTTACTAAGACAAAATATCTGACACCCAAAGTTAAAAGGGGAGAGATTTATTTAGCTCACAGTTTACAGAGGTTTCAGACCACAACCAGGTGGCTCCACGTCAAGGTGGCTTGGCAGTGGGCCATCACAGAGAAGAATAGTTCATGGCACCCACAAGACAGCAAAAGCAACAAGGGAGGGAAGGACAAGCTTCCTTCTGTCCCTTCTATTGTACACAGGCTACCTGCCCTAGGGTGGGTATAGCACTACCAGTTTTTTTTTTTTTTTTTTTTCAGAACCGGAGATTGAACTCAGATCCTTGAGTTTGCCAGTCAAGTGTTTATCCTACTGAGCCATCTCCCCGGCCCAGCACTCCCAGTTTTAATCCTAGCCAGAACTTTACCAGACCAATCAGTGGACTAATTTGCTAATCACATACCCTGAATCCCAGCACCACACATTCTAGATCCAGCCACCTCTGAAAAACACCCTCCTCCCCCATGACTGTATGAGGCTTTGGTGGGGGTAGGAACATCTAGATACAAATCATGACACTGCGTCATAGTGTGGCTGTGCATCTCTGATCTATGAGACATGGGTGTGCAGCAGTAACAAGTACTCCTTCCAAATCTCAATGGCTTAACATAATGAAAGTTCATTTTGCATGCATGCAAAATCCAATGTGGGCAGGTGATTCTCCTTGACAGCTCTCTTCTAGTGGTGGCAGAGGGACCTGGGATACTACTTTTATCTAAAATATTTTGCTTCCAACCTTACAAACTAATTAGAGTGTGCAAGTCATTCATGCTCTTCACAGACTCAATCCAGAAAGGATACATCATTTACACTCATTTTCATGGGTCAGAAGTTGTCACAAACTGCAAAGGAGGCCGGGAAACACCAGGAAACATGAATATTTTGTGAAGACTGTCTCTGCCACACCTGGGAATTCAGATTTTTTTTTTTTTTGAGTGGTTTTATTTTACTTCCAGGAAATGGTTCTAACAGCAACCCCTGCTCAGAGACTTACCACGGCCCCTCACCTCAGTCAGAGCCAGAGGTGGCTGCCATTGTGGACTTCATCACAAGCCATGGGAACTTCAAGGCTCTGATCTCCATCCACAGCTACTCTCAGATGCTCATGTATCCATATGGCCACTCTGTGGAACCTATCTCAAACCAAAAGGAACTGGTAATGTTGGTGGCTTAGGGCATGGGGGAGGAGACTTCTTCTCATGAAAACCTCTATCTAACACATTTCTAGGGGACTCAGGCTCTCATTTCTCCAAATGAGGGTCTGACTGCTTACTTGGAAGACTATATACTTGGAAGGATGGGAAGCTTGTTTTTCTCTGACATCAAGTTCAAAGCCAGAGGTGCTGCATTCTCTTCTCAAAAGAGCTGTCTGCACCATCAAAGTCTGGGACTAAGTCTGTACCTCTCACCAGCTGCTGAGGGTTCAGGGAGTGTGGGAACCACTTGGAGCCTCCGGTACCCTCTCTCTGCTGTTGTCTTGCAGTACAGTCTTGCCAAAGATGCAGTAAAGGCTCTGTACAAGGTGCACGGGATCAAGTACATTTTTGGCAGCATCAGCACCACCCTCTGTGAGTGAGCCTCCCTGACTGCTGCCCCAGGTGCCACATCTACCTGGGTTCAGGCACAGGTTGATCAAGCTTACTGATGGGCTGGCTGGCCACAAAGCAGCGCCACAGGTCTAAAGCTGCTGTCACAGCTAGAGGGAAGGGTGGACGATGGCTCCCAAGCACCTGCTCCTCAGTGGTGTCAACTTGGCACAGCTCCTAAAGCCTGGCTTGCTGCAGAGTTCCTTGTGGGGAAAGGGCCTGAGCTTGGTGGCCTCTGGCACTTTCTGTTTGCAAGGGAAGACATGAGCTAGGTAGGCAGGGCATGACCCAGGGTAAAACCTGCACCAGGAAGTATGGTGTGGTTTGGGCTGGGTGGGGATTTGGCTCTCAGGGTCCACTTACCAAGTGCGATGTCCCTGTACCCTGACACCCCATCTGCTCCTTCCTTTGAAAGAATTTGGGGGGCTTTTTGTTTCTAGATGTGGCCAGTGGAGTCACTGTGGACTGGGCCTATGACAGTGGCATCAAGTACGCCTTTACCTTTGAGCTCCGGGACACGGGGCGCTATGGCTTCCTGCTACCAGCTACACAGATCATCCCCACAGCCCAGGAGACATGGGTGGCGATGCGGACCATAATGGAGCACACTCTGAATCACCCCTACTAGCAACACTACTGAGGGTAGAACAGGCAAAATCCGCCTCCTGCCCAAGTCCTGGGGCTCCTCCTAAAATTCAGGTTATGCATCCCCTTCCCACACCCTTGCCCAGAATGCAGAGAAATAAACACAAGTTTGAACAGACTTTGTCACCTCTGGCGTTGTGTGTTCAATGCTGAGTAGGAAACAAAGGGCTGCTCTGCATCCCCAGAGGCAGCTTGACTTGTGTGCCACCGTTCTTCTTCGCTCCTCCCATTTCCCTACATTCAGGAAATGAGGGGCCTGCAGGCCTAGCCATCTTCAGGAATCTTAGGGCCAGAATTGATGTCTCACCCCTGGATAGCTACCGAAATATATTTTGTCCCAGGAGCACTGACATTTAACTTGACCATGCAGGGGACGGTGTTTGATCTAAAGGAGACCCCTGCTAGGGACATTTCTGGACCTTTGAGAGAAAGGTAATTCTAGACAGACAGCCCCTACCTCTGCCTGCCTCATTTCCCATGGGCAGGTGGCAGGAGCACGTATCAGAGGTGCCCACTCAGAGGTTGTCACTAATCTGAGAACTGAATATGGACAAGCCACTGGTTTGTGACCATTTAGCCCTTCAGGCTAGGTCATAGGTAAGTAGGCATGTCTCTTATGAGCAAAAGAACAGTGTGAAGAGACAAACCACTGGATGGGAAAATTTTTTGCCAGCTTTCCTAAGAAAAAGAACGAATATCAATTATATATAAAGAAAGGGCCAGTGTGATAGCTCAGCAAACTAAGTGCCTGCTTAGGCAAGCACAGGGGTTTGATCCCTGACACCACATCCCCTACACACATGTGGAGCTGGCTATGGAGACTGGGCTTGGTGGTGCACCCCTATAATCCCAGTGCTGGGGAGACTGAAAGCAGGAAGATAGCTGTGAGTCTGGGCTATGTAGTGAGACCCTGTACCAACTACATTACAAAAAAAAAGAAAGAATGAAAGAAAAAAGAGGGCCGGGGAAATGGCCCAGTGGAATAAGTGCTTCCTTAGCAAGTGCAAGGGCCTCAGTTCAATCCCTGGTTCTGCAAAAAAAAAAAAAAAGAAAAGAAAGAAAGAAAGAAAGAAAGAAACTAAAACTACAGGCTCCATTTGACTCCATTTTCCCTCTTCTTGGCATTTTTCTGAAAGAGTTAAAAGCATCATAGCACAGCAATATATGCACACCGATGTTTATAGCAGCACCGTTTGTAATAGCTAAACCTTGGAAACAGCCAAAAACCCATGAACAGAGGAATGGATAAAGAAGAGTTTTTAAAATACAAGGAAGTACTGCTCTGCCACAAAGAAGGAGAAGCTTGAGACATTTCTAGGCAAATGGATGTACCTTGCACTTGCCAGGGAAGCGCTTATTTCACTGAGCCATCTCCCCAGCCCCTGGGTGCACCTTAAGACCATACTCTTAAGTGAAATAAATCAGACACACATGTTTAAATATCACGTTGTTTCTCTGGTGTGAGAAACAAAAACAGTAAATAAGGACCAAAATGTATAGTAGATATTGGGAAATAGGGAGAACATTCAAACGGGAAGGGGAACAAGGGAGGGAGGAGGGAGAAAAGAAGGAAGGAAAGGATTTTTTAAAAGAATAGATGGAAACAAAGCCTTTGTAAATAAGAAGAAGAGGGGTTGAAGGTAGGGGAGGGAGTCAGGAAAAAAGAAGAATCAAGATAGATCTTGAGGGGGCTGGAGAGACAGCTCAGTAGAATAAGCACTTGCCTTGCAAGCACAAGTCTTGAGTTCAATCCCCGGTACCACCAAAAAAAAAAAAAAAAAAATCTTGAACAGGTATAAATTCCTCTTGATGAATGTGATCATTATGCATATCTACAGTGTACCAATAAAACTAATTAAACAAAAAAGAGCTAGAGGGTTGCTATATTTCCATTTAGCTTATAACAAGAAGCTGTTGGGCTAGTAGGTAGGAGGAAGGTCTGGGATGACCAAGCCCCAGGCAAGGAGCTTAGCCCCTTCAGTATCCTCACAGAAAATTAAATGGCTGAGGAAAGAGACTCAACGCATGCTCACCAAAGCAGGGCAGCTGTTGAGAGCCCTGAGCAAAGACACAAGGGACTTGGCAGGTGAGGGGACTTCAAGTAGGGGCAAGAACGCCAAGCCCTGGGGCCACACAGCCAGCACTTTGGTGGCACTGTGGGTATCCACGGGGCCTGTTGAGTGCCTAGGACCAGCTGTGCTTGTGCAAGCCCTGGAGAACCCGGACAATCAGCAGAAGAATTCCCATTCTGGTTAAAATTTCCCACAAGAGACTTTTTTTAAAAAAAAACTGGAAGTCATCAGAGTGAGTTGTGCTGGACTTTCCAGCCTGAACTTTTTCTGCTTAGTGGAAACACGAGGTCGTGGGCTATGTTAATATAAGTTGTAGATAAATAAGGCGAGCTACACCTTTGCACACTGGGGTGTGATTTTGACTTTTATGTCCTCTACACAGTATTTTTCACTTTCATTGGAGGGTATTACCAATATTAATAGGTTTATTTTTCAGATTTAGAAAAGCAGGATCTTTTTTTTTTTCGGAACCAGGGCTTGAACTCAGGCCCTTGCACTTGCCAGGGAAGCGCTTATTCCACTGAGCAATCTCCCCAGCTCCCCAAAGTAGGATCTTAAGACATTCTAAAAGCTGTACAAAGCCACACAGGTGGAAAGTGAGTGAGATCTGTGTCTGAGTTTGTCTAATACCATCTGCCCAAGTGTGACCTATGGGTGAGACTTGCTTATAGGATAGATTTTGTGTTCCAGCCCCACAATGAACCAGAATCTTCAGTGGGGTTAAGGGTATGTGACTCTCAGGCCAAACTGAAGAAGCACTGGCCCATAGGTAGGAGGACTGGGCTCGGGTGGGCTTCCTAAGGTTGGCAGACTCAGCTCTTTCCTGGCACTTGCTGTGTGCCAAGTTGTCTCCAAATGTACTATGGGGCTCATTCCTCTGCCTCCTCTCATGTCTATGAGGTCTGCCTACAGCTGTGTCCTAATTTGCAGTGAGGCGGCCCAGGCTGAGAGAGAGGGTGGGGGCCAAAGGGCACAGGGTTACAGAGCAGGGAAAATGATGCAATTCAGAGACACTGTGAACACAGGTGTGTGAAGCTGCTTCTGGCATAACACAGCACAATGTTCCATGACAAACATCTCCTGAGGAAGTAGAAGTGTTGCATTTGAAAATAATGTTGAAAAGTTTAGTGTGGTAAACACATATTAATAACATAGTCATTTACTATCACTATCATGTACTCTACACCATACATGATTTCCTGGGCTGTACATTTACACAACCAGCAGTGCAACAGATTTGTTTACATCAGCACCGCCACAAATGTGAATAATATGTTGTACTACAATGACTTTGGGGTGACTACAGCATTACTAGGTGATAGAAAATGCTTAGATCTATTATTTTCTTGTAGGACCACCTCTGATGGTGGTTAACCTAAAGGTCGTGATGATGTTGCCATAGTTATTTTGACCTTCTAGTTACAAAACAGCTACTCTTTTTCCATTTTATGATTGAATTTCAATCACGAAGAGTAAGAGACAAAAACATGAGCCAGCTAAGTTTTCTAGCTCATGGACTTAAATTTTTTTCCTGTACTAGAGATTGAATCTAGGGCCTTCTTCATTATATCCCTATATCCTCAGCCCTTTTTAAAATTTTCAATCATTTGTCAGGGTAATAGCTCACGAGTATAAACAGCCTGGCAAGCACGAGGTCCTGAGTTTGAGCACTGGTACCAAAAAAATAAATAAATAAAATAAATGTTCAAACTTTGAAACAGGGTCTTGCTAAGACATTAAATTACCCAGATTGGGCTTGCAAGGCAAGTGCTTATTCTACTGAGCTATCTCCCTGGCCTTCCAGATTGGGCTTAAACTGGTGATCCTTCTGCCTCAGCCTCCCACAGTGCTGGGATGACAGGTGTGCAGCACCACACACTTACACACTTAGCTTAAATTTACATATATATATATATATATATATATATATATATAAATTTTTTTGTTTGTTTGTTTGTTTCAGAGCCAGAGATTGAACTCAGGCTCTTGTGCTTACCAGAGAGGCTCTTATTCTACTGAGCCATCTCCCTGACCCCTAAATTTATGTTTTGTTGGTTGGAATTGCATCATGTACACACATCAAGTCACAAGGGAGGCTGGGAAATTGTTCTACAGCAACTCTGAGGCACACTGGTGTCTCAAATTAAAGTGGAGTTATGTGGATAAGGAGATAGGGAAGAATGGAGTCGGGAAGGCAGCCAACAGAGTCTATGGCTGCTTCTCTGAAGGGCAGGGAACCATAATATGAAGGGGCCTCAGGACCAGTTTCTTGCTTTAGTTAATCATAAGGCCATAGAACTTTCCAGATGTTTGAGTCCAACCCCTTGGGTCTTCCAGATCCTGAGACTTACATGAAGCCCATCTGGCCTGCCAGCTAAGAAGACGGAAGCCAGAGGTCGCTGCATCTAGTGCCAGCTGGCTGCTGCTCCCGCAGGCCTGAGGGGCCTCTACTAGGTCTCCTGAGCCAGGTGCAGGAGAGGCTGGCTGGGGTTTGAGTCGAGCATCAGGCAAGTGTCAGGGAAATTAGAGGAATCTTCTCTTTTTCCTAAAACTTGAAATGTCGTTTTTTCCTATTAAGTACATAATACAAAGCTTTTTCCTATATTCTGCTTTGCACACCCCCTCCCCACTATCTTTCCAACAAACTGCTCTTTTTAGGTGTTTTTTTTTTTTTTTTTTGTCCTTTTCACCAGTAAAATTTATGAGCATTTATTGAAAAGAAAAAATAGCTGGAAAAACAGAAGAGAGAAAAAGCGATTACACATATGGAAAGCCATAAAGAACCACAGTAAATGCACCACAGTTACTGCTTTCTTAAGAAAACAAGGTGGCCAGGCAGTGTGGAGTGAATGTCCTGCGGGAGGTGGCTGAGCTGTGGTCCAGGGTGACAGCTGAAGGCAGCCCTCCAGGAGCCTGGTGAGGTTCTGCCTGCTTCTCCCAGCCTTCTCCGTCTCTCCCCTGACCATTCCACTGAGAGAAAGGGCCAGAGAGAAAATGACTTTACCTAACAACATTAAATTAAAACTTCAACATTTCCTTTAGAAAAACAAGAAGGCCCAGGCATGGAGCAGCCCATCAGAGGAGCCAGTGTGCTCACGGCCTATATATGTTTTGCATGCCGGAGAGCACAGCAGGCTGGACCTGCACACTATCCGAGGGAGCAAGAGACCACTAGGAGCAACTCAGTAGGTGTGTGCTCCCCTGTCACATGAAGCAGAAAACCAACTTGAAAAAGTTTGAGGAAAAAAATGGAATCTGTTTGCTCTTGAATCACATGGCCTCTAAGCAGGGAAGGGGTGGCCCCTAAAAGAAAATGTTACATCCACCACGTAACCCCAGAAGAAAGAGGATTGCAGGCAAGGAAAATGAGATCTGCCCCCCACTTGGCTGCCCCAAATCCTTACAGACTCCCCAACATGATGGCATCATGTACAACCTTGCCAAGGGAAAATAATGTAGAAGCGATAAGGATACATGCTGCAGCCAGCAGTTAGCCTGCTCCCGCAGGCATCCAACTCCCCAGCAACTTACCCTTGAGTCTGGATCCCAGCCTGGTGGTTTCCCGTTCTGGGTCACAGGCATTGTGTTCCTAGCTTTCAACCTAGTGACCTCCGTTTTCACCCTTGCTTTGGACCAATACAAAACAGTCCCGTAAGATGGACAGGCAGCTCTGGCTACATTGTAGAATTAGTCTTTTACTAAGAGGCAAATTTCAGCTTCCTGGGGTGCTCTGATGGGGCCCAGGGGCTTGGGGTCCCAAGTCCATCGCTACTGTGCACCAACTTCCAGCCAGGGCTGGCTCTAGTTTCCGCTTGCAGCATTGAATTGGTCTTTTCTAATCTCACAGAAAATATATTCCATGACATTTGAACATTTTTGATAGCAGGCTGGAGGCAGAACAAGCCTCTCTTGATGAGTTGTGCCCTTTTCTAGGACTCCGTTTTTGTTGAAGGATTTTTCTTTTCTGGAAGAAGTTCACAGATGGTCCAGGAATGAGCTGACATCTCCCTGCACATGAAGTGTGCAGCTTTATATCTGGGAATGGAAAAAGAAATCTTGTTTTCCTAACATGAACTGGTGAACGGCTTTCCAGAACTTCATTCCTACCAAGCAGGAAGAGAAACCCTCAAGGATCTGCGGGGCACTGAGAAGTGTGAGGCACCGTGTGGAGGAGAGACAAAGCCTTCCTGGGAGCCACCGTTCGTGCCTAAAAGGTGACTTCGAAGCCCTACTGATCACTTTCATGCCATGTTTGAGTCAGCGTTCCCACGGCTGGGTCAAGACACCTGTAACTTAAAGGAAAAAAGCTTTACTTTGGTCACATTCAGGGGACTCAATCCATGGCTCCAAGCCAGAAACATCATGGTGGAACAAAGTTCACAGTGAGCAGAAGCAAAGCAGGGAGACAGCACCAGAGAAGGGACAAGGGACCAGGCCCAAACCCCAGGGTTGTAATCCATCTAAACGTGTGACTAATCCATCTCTCAGGGGGATCCCAAAGCCAATCAAATTGACAATCTATCCTAACCCATTAAGCACATCCCGGAGAGTGCATTGTCTGGGTCTCCTCTGGTGGAGAGCAGCCCCGAGTCCCTTGCACATCTAAGCCTGTGTTGATGCAGGTCCTTGGTGACATGAGGGAGAACCAATAGATTGGCTTGTTTTTCTGTCCCAGATCGTGAGCTCTCTAAATTCAGGACTGCCTGCATGGCTGTCATGGCAGTGTGGAGCTCAATGGATGGGCCAGAAGGTTGAAGGAAGAAAGGGCCAAGCTTGCTGAGAAGAAGCAAGCAGGAGAAGGAGGCAGCAATAGAAGTGCTGGAGACTATGAGTTCCGCCCAGGGTGGAGCACAGGCAGCTGGGTGCAGAGGGAAGACGTCACCTCTGTCAAGCAGGGATTCTGGGTTTGGTGTCTTCCAAGAGTTAGGCTCAAGAAAGCATTGTGGGCATATGTTGTGGAGTCACTGTGTTTGGTATATGAAGCCAGGCCAGGTAGGGGGAGATATGGAAACCAGAAAAGGCCATCGGGGTTGTCACAGGACACACAGCAGAGTACCTAGGTGGTGCCAGGAGCCCTGGGGAACCCTTGGATTAGGGTAGATTTGGGTTACACGTCTCTGTAAAGAAGTCTGCACCCAGAGCAGGACTTGCTCTAGGGGGATCCTGTTGCTCCTGGACACTGTGCTCTCCCCAAATGGGTCCCCCCCTTCGTTCTTATTGACCTTCCATTCAGACGATGCTTGGTTCCAGGTCTCATCAAGGGCACCCCCAATCCCAGGGACTTACAGTGGTGAGGGTGGAGTGTGGGGCTGGTGAGAGGTGGGTTCCTGCCCCAGCTGCTGCTGTTGCTGCTGCTGCTGCTGCTATGGCCTGAGTCCCACGAGGTACCTGTGGCCTGCAGGAGTGGACCTGGGAAATCATCTCCAGTGGTCGGGACTGGAGAGGAGGAGGTACCTTGCACAAGATAGGCTAGACAAAGGCAGGCTAGGAAGGAGCCAAGTGGCCGTGGAGCTGGATGGGCTCAACAGGCACCAGCTTGCTCTATCCCAGAAAGATGAGGGCTGGTGCTCAGAACATGGAAGAGGGTGACACCTCACACAAGGCACCAGCTCGTGCAGCCTCTTGGAGTTCTAGCCCCTTTTCTACTGGCCAGGCAGAAAACAGGACCATAGTGCAGTTCAGGTGCTTGGGCTATGGGCAGCACAAAGAGCCCCAACTGGGAGGCCTCAGCCCAGCTATCTGCCATGCCCAGGAGTGGAGACCTGGCTTATCTCTTTCTCCAGCTGCCCTGTTCCCTGCCATGTTATCAGGGATGGTGAGAAGGAGACAGAGCTTAGAACTCCCACTCCTCCCTCCCCGTGGGACAGGACCCAGGTGCAGGGGAGAACACACTCGGGCCCAGCCAGCAGACCTCTGTCCCGGGTTTAAAAGGACCCAGGCCTCAGTCGCAGCCTCAGTTTGGTCTTCCCACCTGGCTGCATCATGCAGGGGCTGCTGGTTTTCACTGTATTGCTCGGGGCTGCCTTTGGCAATGAGGACTTTGTGGGGTAGGGATGTGTGGAAGAGGGAAGGGGTTGCCTTTGGGGAGAAGGGAGGATTCACCGCTGCATAGTGTCTAGAGGAGACAGACAGACATGTGCACTGGCTCCATGCTGGGGCCTAGGCTGGGAGAAAGCTCAGCTCTAAAGAGAAATTTTTAGGAAGGGAGAGAGGAGGCCTGGATGACTTGGAGAGAGAAATCCTGTAGCCTAAACTGTTAAAGGGACAGAAACAAAGACTAGAAGTCTCCAAGCTGGGGAGAACCTCACTTCCCCCTGCCAAGACCTCTAGTGCTTCCACCTGCCCAGCTCAGAAGAGCCAGGATTAACCTGGGGCTGCAGGCCACAGCTTACCCCTGATCTGGGGAGCGTCTGCAGCAGGGCAGGGTACTCGGGTGCTCAATGCACTTCTGCTCTGCCAGGCACCAGGTGCTCCGAATCTCTGTAGCTGATGAAGCCCAGATGCAGAAGGTGAAGGAGCTGGAGGACCTGGAGCATCTGCAGGTCAGAGGAGGGGAGGAGGCCTCTGGGTGCCCCCTGGTCCAGTCACACCCTTCCCAGACTCCCTGTAGTTACCCAGAACCTGGCTTTGGTCCCAACAAGCAAGGAGGCACAGGACGATCCCTGTTAGGAAGTGACTTCAACCCCTCAGAGCCAGATCTTGGTGCCCTTGAGCCTCTGACAGAGTTCTGGGCCTGCTTCTCATTCCCTCTGTGTTATGGTCTTAAAGCCTCTTCACTCTACTTTCTGGCCATTTTCCTGACCACACTGCTCTTTGTCCAGTCGTCAGAGCTTCCCTTTCTTTCTCTGCCCCAACCCCAATGCCCCATCCCTCACTGGATGGCACCAACACGGGCCCAAGGCTGGCTTTGTCCCAGCTTGATATCCTGGCTGCTGTTTCCAGCCCACTGTGATGGTACTGGCTCCTGTCCCCCCAGCTGGACTTCTGGCGAGGCCCTGCCCACTCAGGCTCCCCCATTGACGTCCGAGTGCCCTTCCGCAGTCTTCAGGCTGTCAAGGTCTTCCTGGAGTCTCTTGGGATCAAGTACAAGATCATGATCGAGGATGTGCAGTCCCTGCTGGATGAGGAAAAGGATCAGATGCTCACTGCCAAGGCCCGGGCCTGGGTGCGGTCCACCGATGCCTTTAACTATGCCACCTACCATACCCTGGAGGAGGTGAGGATGCCTTGGTGGCCACTAACCACAAGCACCACACTCTTCATCACTCCTGGCAGAATAAGTGCCAGAGCCAGGCCCAGGCTGGGTGTGGGTCCCTGCCCCCTCCAGGTGGCCAGTGTGGTCTAGATCATGGCTCTAGCACAGTACAGAGCTGCTGAAACAGGAAGCTGGGTGCCTGAAGCCTATAAGGTCCTTCTTCCCTTTCCTATCTCAGATCTATGACTTCATAGACCTGCTGGTGTCTGAGAACCCACAGCTTGTCAGCAAGATCCAGATTGGCAACACTTACGAAGGTCGTCCCATTTATGTACTGAAGGTAATGGGCACCCTGGGTGCACCCAGACACCCACATACAGGATCCACAGTTTCAGGGATCACAGCTGTGCAGGCTTCCTGTGTGGATGTTTTTGAAGGCCTAAACTTCCACACTGGCCTAAGTGTGTACACACATATACACGCGTGATTTAAACTTTTAGGGGACCCAAGTTGTTCTAACCAAGTAAAACAATGTAGAGGTATCCTGGGTAACATTTTGTTGGTGACCTTCTGCATAAAAGTGAGCAGGGCAGGAATATGGAAGTCAGACTGAGTCATATTTACCCCAAGTGGGAGACGAGGGCCAGAGGCCAAGCTCTATAGGATCCAGGTGCAGCCCCTGGCCTCATGTCCAGGGATGGCTCCACAAACACAGGCTCAACCTGAGGTTCTCAGAGCAACTGGCCCCTCGCCTGGGCGGGCTCCCTTTCAGAGGGTGAGATGAAGGTCTACCTGTGAAGTTGCCCATTTCCCTGCCTCTTCTCCAGTTCAGCACAGGAGGGAACAACCGTCCAGCTATCTGGATCGACACAGGCATCCATTCCCGGGAATGGGTTACCCAGGCCAGCGGGGTCTGGTTCGCCAAGAAGGTAAGGCTGGGAAGGTGAGGAGTGCTCTCATGTGGTGGGGCGCTGGGGTTACCCAGGCCAGTGGGGTCTGGTTCACCAAGAAGGTGAGGTGGGAAGGTGAGGAGCGCGCCTATGTGGTGGGGCGCTGGGGCTTCCCCCTTTCCCTTCCAGAAGCAGTGAACATAGGAGGAGGCCAGGGAAGGCATGGCAGACACCTGGCTGCCCAATCTGCCCTCTCCCGTCTTCCCCTTCCAGATCACTGAAGACTATGGCCAGGACGCATCTGTCACTGCCATTCTTGACAATATGGACATCTTCCTGGAGATTGTCACCAACCCTGATGGTTTCGTCTTCACCCATAGCAAGGTCTAGATAGCCCTTTTGTCTTTGGGAAAAACAGGATGTGTCCAAGGTCAAGGGAGGGGCAAACAGCTGTCTTCCTGACCCAGGAAGTGCGTGAAGCTGGGCACTAGAAACATTTTATAGAGTTGACTCTTTGTTGTGGGGGCTTCCTGTGCCTGCTGGGTGTTTAGCAGAATCACGTACTACCTATTAGATGCTTGTGGTACCCTCCCCCCATAGTGGAGACAACCCAAGAAGTCTTCAGCCATTGCAAAGTGTGTTTTCCCCTCAAAGGGAAGTTCTTGGTTCTTGAGGTCCACTACTGGCCCTACTTCTGTTTTTACAGTGAAGACCACATCTGATGCTGTACACGTGCTATAAGTTGCCTGATACCTTTTCTTCTGCAGAATCGCATGTGGCGCAAGACTCGATCCAAGGCAGCAGGCTCCTTGTGTATTGGGGTAGACCCCAACAGGAACTGGGATGCAGGCTTTGGGGGTGAGGCCCAGTGTAACTTTGGGGGCAAGGATGGGACAATTCAGAACAGTTTTTTTTACTCACTTTTTCCCTGGCAGTGGGGGGAGGGGAAGAGGAGATAGTTCGGCCTCTGAGGCTTTCGGATCTGAGGCAGCATCGGGAGATCTGGGCCCTGCTCTGTAAAAAGCAGGACCCCTGGCTAGGTGGACCTAGCATCCGAATGCCTATGTCAGGCTTTTTGGGCTTCACCTCAGCTTGTTCCTCCTTTGTCGCAGCACTGTAAGGACCTATCTCAGCTCTGTCCAAACCTAGCTGGGAAGGAAGGGAGGCCCAGTTATGAGAGGTTATAAAAGGCCTCGGGCCTTTCCTAATCTGGGATGGGGCTTCCGGTGCTCCATCTCCCCTCCACTCCATGCAAAGAAATGGGAACCATGAACACCATACCATGTGGGTTAGCAAGTGTCAGCTGTGCCCTCTCTACTCTCACAGGGGCTGGAGCCAGCAGCAACCCCTGCTCAGATACATACCGTGGCAAGGTTGCCAACTCCGAGTCAGAGGTCAAGTCCATCGTAGACTTTGTGCAGAGCCACGGAAACATCAAGGCCTTCATCTCCATCCACAGCTACTCCCAGCTCCTTCTCTACCCCTATGGGTACAAAAGCAAAGCTGCCCCTGACAAGGAAGAGCTGGTGGGTACTGGCTCCTGCTTGCCCTTTGTCCCAAGGGCACCTTTGGGCTCCCTGGGATTTTATTTATCAGAGCTGCTTGAGGACTAAGATCCTGCGTGTGTCCAGCATGCCCTTCCTCCCTTGACCCCCTGGTTGGTTGGGTGAACTCACCACACTTTTTTAGAGGCGGGGAACTAAGGCACAAAGTCACTTCTGTTGCATGACAGAACAAAGGGCTACACTAGATTCTGAATTTGTGGCACTATATTTGGAGCTGTGTGGTATGACTGAGGGGCCACAAAGTGCTACCCAGTCATCCCATAGGGACAGAACACTGTCATGGGACTGTGTGTACCCCAGGGCTGACCTGTAGTCACATGGGCTCTGTGCTGGCAGGGATGGGGGGGACCTGCTGCTGGACCACCCTGCCAGCTCATGCTACTCTTGCTTGGCGTTTTCTCCAGGATCAGCTGGCCAAGTCTGCTGTGACAGCCCTTGCCTCTCTGTATGGGACCAAGTTTGAGTACGGCAGCATTATCAAAACAATTTGTAAGTAGCCACATGGGCTTTCTGGTAGCACTGGCTGGCTCTTTCTGCCTCGTGGAGGAAAGTCACGAAGGGTGCCAGATCTGGTTGCATGAGTGTGGACCTGCTGGCTTGGCCATTTGGAGGGGTGGGCAGTGGCTTTTTCTTGACATAAATTCTGTCTCTTTTGACACTTTCTGTCTAACACACTTGTGGGTTTTCTGAGTATTGTTATTTTTTTATCTTGGGGTCAAGTTCAGCCTCACGCACAGATGGTGTGGAAAGTTCTGCTAGAATTGTAGATCGCCAAACAAACAAGCACTTCTCAAGACTCTTTAAAAAAAAAAAAGGCTCTTTAATTAGGGAATATACTGTACTCAGCTTCTCCCCCACTTAGCTATACTGTACGTGCGATACCCCTGGGAACAGTATTACTACATCATATTGGAATTCATCAACAAATGTTTATTGAACATCCGGTCTGCACCAGGCCCTGCTTTGTGTGCCTGGGATACAGCTGTAAATGAAATAAGCAAAGATTAGGAAACTGCACCCTCGGGAGGGAGACTGACATTGAGCTTACAAAAATGGTAGACTATGTTAGGTGAGAAACGCTGGGGGAAAAGTTCACGCCAGAACAGGGCAAGGGAAACCAGCCGGACCTGGATGGAGGTTAAATACTAGAGTAAGGGGCAGGAGGTTGGAGGGCAGCCTCAAGGATAGAAGGGAATTTGGGCAGAGGTTGAAGAGGGAGCCAAGAGGCTATCCAGCTAAGGAAGGGTGCCCCAGGCCAAGGAACTTTCTAAAACAAGTCAAGCTCTGGCTTGGGGTATTTGGGGAATAGCCAGAAAATGAGGCTGGTTGCATCAGAGTGGGGAAGGAGGGGGCACAGTGGCCAGAGGAGGACCCCTGCATCTCTACTTACTGACCAATGTGCCCAGGTTTTAGGGGATGAGGAGGTCCCAACCTTACCACGACAATATTTTGGGTCATAGGCCTTCTTTAGGAGCTGTTTAAACCCCTGTTCATACTTTCTTTTTCCGCACTCAATTAAATTCTAACACGCAGCCCACCTCCCTGTCCTCAACTCAATTTGAAAACACTTTTGGCTTTGTTACATGTTGTTTACTGTAAGCCTGGGAAAGATTCCTCCTGGAAGAAAGACACAGGGATTTTACTGTGGCTTGGAATTTTTACACTTTCCCCTGCAGACCAGAGCACTTTCCCCTATCCCATCAAATCTTATCAGGGAAACAGGAAACTCTCATAAGTTAGAGGTGTCACTGAGGTGACTTTGACAGGCTTTCCCAAGCTTTCCACAATTTTACCCTCTGGGGAATAGGCCAACCACTTCTAGTCTCCTCTTTGGGCTCTTGGGCTTACAGGCAGTAGTTTCTTGGAAGCCAGGCTTCTTGGTCTAGATTAGACTTCGGTAGACACTCTGCTTGACATTGCCCAAGGTTATGAACTTTGGTCCTCTAACTGGTCTCTGCAGATAAATGCACAGTGCTTGACCCTTGCTCTCCTCTATTTTCACTCCTGTCCTAGACCAAGCCAGTGGAAGCACTGTGGACTGGACCTACAACCAGGGCATCAAGTACTCCTACACCTTTGAGCTCCGGGACACGGGGCGCTATGGCTTCCTGCTGCCAGCCTCACAGATAATCCCCACGGCTCAGGAGACGTGGCTGGCACTTCTGACGATCATGGAGCATGCCCTGAATCACCCCTACTGAACCAGCACTCTGGCACTTTCCTATTTCACCTCTCCAGCCCCTCCCAGGCAACCCAATAAAGTGTATAGAAAGCAAAATGGTGGGGCTTCTGTGTGTAGCACCTGTGACATGTCAGCTTTTCATGCTGGGGCAGGAATGTTTTAGTTCCTGCAGACCTCACTGAATGTGTGTGTGTATAAGGCTGGGCTACATCACT
>NDGN011502804.1:1440-14142 GCA_002564285.1 Tympanoctomys barrerae
AGCAATGAAACAGTTTCAAATCAAATTGGTAGGACAGTTCCAATAATTAACACATTGCATACTACCTTCCAGTAGATATTTGTTGTACAAGATGCAGACATGATATCCCATTTACAAATACTATTAGACCAAATCCCTCTATTCCTTGAATTAAGAGAATGTAGCTATATATCTATCCCCACCATTTTGAATACACAGCTACAAAGTGGTCATTCATCTATATCCCCTTTTTTTGTTTAGTTCCATCATTTAAATATTATGGGTATGTGAACTCAGCAAAATATTCCAAAATAGTCCAGTAGTCCATAATAGTACTGGGTCTCCTTTCTTTTTACTTTAATAATGTTCATTTCATTAAAAGACATGCAGCAATTATTATTATTCTATGTTCTGAAAATTTGAATAAATGTTAACTGTATTCATTTTCTCCTTTATTAATAGTATTCATAAATTATGTAAATTAAAACAATCATGAGAATCCATCTAACTCCAGAAAGAATGGCTATAACTTGCTATTACTTTTCTCATAACTGAAACAAAGTACTCAGTTCCCAAATTAAAGGAGAAAAGGTTAATTTAAGTCACAGTTTGTAGAAGTTTCATTCCATAATCAGCTGCTTCTAAGGCAATGTGGCACATGGCAGGGTAGATAACAGTTCATAGTGGCAGAAGACAGCGACAGTAATGAGGCAGAAAGTAAAGACAAGGGTCTTTCTGTTCCATTTACCTTGTCTACTCTACTGGGCTTGGGCAGTGCCAATACAATCAGTGGACTGATCTCACCATCACCCACACTTACTCTCAACATCCTTAATCTGGGCATTGAACCATGAATCAATAACACTCTACATTCAGCCACCTGTAAAAAAAAAAAATCCCATCTAAAACCGCATGAATTTTTGAGTGAACATCTAGACCCAAATCATAACAGCCTGTTATCAAGAAATCTATAACCAACATTGTTAGGGCTTTAGGGAGAAAGGAACACTTTTCTGCTGTTGGTGGGAGTGTAGGCTGGAGGGACCTGCATGCAAATCAGTTTGAAGATTCGTTAAAAATACCAGATTGTAGGTCCCCTTTGACCTAATTATTCCTCTTTTTAGTGTCCTTTCAAAATAATTCAAACCATCACATCATCTGATACATGTGTACCCATGTTCATAGCAACATAGTTCATGATTGCTAAATCTTGGAAACAACCTAAATCTAAGATTAACTGGTGAATCAATTAATCAATGGGTAGATAAAAAATGTTTTTTTATACAACAGAGTGCTGCTCAGCCATAAAGAAGAATAAACATGAGACATTTATAATTAAATAGGTGGATCTTGAGACCATAATTGTAAGTGAGATAAATTCATCACATAAGTGTAAACATTGCATTATCTTACTGATATGAGCAACTTAAACTGTAAATAAGAACCAACATGTACAACAGCTTATGTAAAATTGTAAGAAATTGTTCAAAAGGAAAATGGAACTTGGGAAGGAAAGGGAGAAAAGAACAAAAAGAAAAAATATATATTTTCTTTCAAATTTTGTATTCCGCTTTACATTTTCTCTGTTTCTAGTTTCAATTAAATTAATTCAGTATTCTTCATGATTAGGTCTTATTTTATAATTTTAAAAATTTTTCCACCTATTTATTTTATTATTTTAGTGCATACTGTAGCATTGTCAATATCTTTAACTTATTACTTCCCATATTCAACTGAATAATGAATTCTTGATGGTTGTTGTAGGAACTTTGTATTTCTTTCTTATTAATTGCATTAGTTTTATTATTTGTATCAATTGTATTACTTCTACATATGTCACTTAATACAAAGGTCTATATTTTTGCATTGAATAAAATCAGAACAAAAATTATTTTATATTTACTCAAATACATCATTTCCTATTTATGTATATCTTTTTTTCTTTTGTGTAAGTTTTATTATTTTGTAAAGCACAAAATTTCCACCTCATATTTTTTTCTTTCTGCTTTAAAAACTTCCTTTAGTACAAAAAATGAACAAATAAACAAACACATTTTTTTGTTAAGCAGAATTTATTTACTATGGGAAAGAAAGCTTTCTAAGAGAGAGACAGGAGGGAACCCACATGGGTGGCCCACCAACACATCTCTTTACATTTCTTGTAACATTCTTTTGGTAGCTGATTATTTTAAGTTTGCATGTATGAAACAGTTTTACATGCCTTCTGTTTTAGAATTACATTTTTAAATCTGGCAATAGAATTATAAATTATCAATTTGTTTATTTTTTGGTCATAATTTTTAAGATCTTGCTCCCATTGTCTCTTTAATTGCATTTTATTTTATTTTATTTTATTTTATTTTATTTTATTTTTTGGCAGAACTGAGGATTGAACTCAGGCCCTTGCGTTTGGCAGGGAAGCGCTTATTTCACTGAGCCATCTCCCCATCCCTGAAGGAAGGTTATTTATTTAGTTATTTATTTACAGTACCAGGGATTGAACTCAGGACCTTGAACTTACCAGGCAGGTGCTTATTCTACTGAGCTATCTCTCCACTATTCCTTCTTTTTTTCTAAATTTATTTTTATCATTTAAAGCAGGCCATTGTTAAGAGCATTGATATAGTTTTACTTTCACAATTCTCTTCATTTGGAAAATTTTGGCCACAATTTAAAAAAACATTTTTCTCTTAGAATTTACGTAAATATTAGAAACTTTGATATTGAGATCACAGGGGACTCGAGCCCATCCTTTACCATCCCCTTACTCCTCCCCTTCAACATGGTCATGATAAAATGACACCTTCAAATCATAGACTCCCTTCTTGTTTCTACCCAGACCACCTACCTCAACAAATGTTGGCTGGGAATGTCCATTCTAAGGACTGACCTTAAGGCCATCCCGACTGTACCCAACAACACACACACCTGTACCCATCTCAAAAACTTTTAGGCATTGATTTCTCCCTTTTACAACTCCTCTCTTCCCACAAACTCACATGTTCTACACACCTCCAGACAAATAACACAAAATAGACAGAGAGCTGTTTCTGTGTGGCATCTCGATACATAAAACTCCATCTTCCTTTGGCTCACTCCCCATTTGGGCCCTCGTAGGGTTTGCTATTATGTCCATGGTAGCCCTCTGTTTCATTTCCCTCATCCACAATACTGTCACCAGATTAACAACCCAAAATCTTAACAAAATACTTCTCTCAGGTTACTCCTACCAGGTCTTGCTCCAATGAGATCCCTTTAATGAAGACAACTCCTCACCCTGATCTCCAGGCTCTCAGCCTCATGACATCCTGCTCAGCAGAAAGTAGACAGATGATTTATTCATCCTTTTACTATCAAATAGAATCTGTGGTGATAGGTCAGGATTCAAAGTTACCCAGCCACCCTGTCCTGCAAACTCTCTTCCCCTTGACCCCATGTAGAGCCAAACCCAAAACCACAGAACAGGTCCATCTGAGTGACCTTGGCAAGCAACCATGAAAGTCTCCTTTGTTGAAATTAAAAGTCCTCCACAGATTAGATAGTCCTGCCAAGATTATCTCTCCCTCAGCTGTTCCAGCCCACAATCACCCTCCCTAAAAGATCCTATAAAATCTCATGTTCTCCCCTTTATTTGCTGTTGTCTTGATCTGTTAGTTAGTCAGCCTGCTTGATGCCCCCAATAAATCTTCTACTTGTGTCAGAATGATTTGTCTCGTCAATTGCATGTGTTTGCAACTAACATTAACTAGTATGCTTTCTTTTCTAAAACCTAAAAATATTGATATTTATGTTCTTTGAATCATAATTAATTTTTTGTGGTTCTGTTGCAATTGTTTCTGTTTGTTTTTAAATTACAGGGAAAAGGGGCTAGAGATATAGGTCAGCAGACTAAGTGCTTGCTCAGGTAAGTGTAGGGGCCAGGGTTCAATCTATAGCACCACATGCTATGCCTGCTACTCCCCCAGATGCATTGAGCTGGCAATGGAGTCTGGGAGTGGTGGCGCACACCTGTAATCCCAGCACTAGGGAGGCAGAAATCATGAGTCTGAGCTGCATAGTGAGACCCTGCATACAAANAAAAAAAAAAAAAAAAAAAAAAAACCTTAACAATTTTTTAAAAAAAATTACAGGAAACAGTTTTGAGCTTCTTTGTGTGTCTATTACTTTTTAAATTTTTGAAAAATTACTTTCAATTGTATGGTATTGGAAATCGGGCCACTGTTGTCTTCCTGTAAAGTATTCTGAGTTTTATTATAAGAGCAATTTATTTACAGGGGAGTTAATGTGGTGTTCTCAGGGTTGATTTTAAGATTTGGTAGAGTCATCTGTTGAGTCTCAATATATGACTTGAGCAGCCCTCCTTTTGAGGGTATGACTTTTGTAATCTCAGTGATAATCCTACAGTACTCAACCTGTTTTTAGCTGTTATTTGAATTTCCTATGTTTCCTCATACTTCATGACCTGTATAGTAGTGCCCAGCTGAAGTGACTAAATTAATCTTGAGATACAGACATCCTCTCTGTGTAGAAATTTCATTTCTAATATCATATTCTGCCAGTTCCAGCCATCCCCATTGGCCTCAGCTTATAGACTTGTTTCCTGATCAGCAAGATTGACTCTGAATGTCTTGTGTAAACACCACTTCATCATATTTTTTAGAAAAATGTTCCTCAAGTCAGAAAGTAGGATCACCTCATTTGTTTCTCTTCTGTTAGAACCCACATTTACTAAGTTATGTATAGCTTGTTTTTCAGTGTTCAAAGAAAGTTACTTTGAAAAAGTCATGCTATTTAGAGTTTCTCAAACTGAAAGCATATTCTGGAATGTTTTACTTACTATGGCAAGAAGATATTTGGGTATACAATTGATATATTACTACAAGTATGGGGTGTTCAATGAGCTCATAATTGGCTGCAGTAGCAAAATATCCACTGTAGTTAAGCCAATAGTTTGATGGTTATGTCAATGTCAATAGGTATTTGCTGAAGGCTTAATGAATTCATATAAATCATAATCCCTGAAACAGGTATTTAAAAATAACAATGATGAAACTAAAAATAGAACATGCTTTATATTCCAAGTGCTAATCAAATGATTGGCCTTTTCCATTCATTTTTACCATTAATTAAATAATACAATTGATACATAACAATTGATTCAAAACTACATATATTGATGGGTTACTATGTGATATTTCAATAGATGTATGTATTGTATAATTTTTAATTTTACATATTATATATATATATCCTGCTACAATGCTGTATATGGTTAGATTTCTAAATGTCTGTGCAAAATATGTAATTGTTCATTCTTATTTTTAATATGTTTTATATTTTGCTTTTTTCTTCATATTCTGTAGGAATTTAAAGTATAACATATTAATACTTGATAAGATATAGATAGAGAGAGAGATTCTCAAATACTTGTTAATCCTGATGAAATAATTTAAGATATTTTGTTCTAGTTTTTCAAAATATACAGCACGTGAATTGCTATTTATTCTCATTTTATGATGCAGAAGTAGATTAGAAGTAGATATATTGTTCAGTCTCTCCTAGTCCTTCCCTCCTGTTGCCATTGTCTTTCACTGCTTACAAAGCTCAAAATTGGCTAACGACTGAAAAGTTCATTAAAACATTTGAAAGTATTAAATTTCTAGATCAAACTGTAGGAGGCATAGTTCAAGCCACTTGCAAAGGGCAATGAAATGTTTGCAAAAGAACTAAATTGCACAGAAAATAAAACCATAAATATTTGATTGTTCCTTAATCTTCTGGACATCCATCAATATGGTATAAATTTTCATTGAAAGAATAGTCATTTTTCACAGGTAAAGGAAAAACTACAAAAGATGAGAATATGATCTTGTCCAGTTGAGACTTAAGCACCAATATTTTCACTACCTACTTTATAATGCAGAAAAAATAGCAAATAGCAATGTTAAAAATTCTTAAGTATCATAACCATATAGTAAAGATTTCATCACATTATATTTAACTATGAAATATAAGTATCCTAAAGTCATTTTTCTTATTTATAAAATCAATAAACATAAACAGTTTTGATTTTTAATATGAAATTAGCATTTATATCTATTATTGCATGCCTATATATATAACTTATAAAAGAAAACTGTTTATTCTAATCAGATTAGTATGAGTTAACATTACAGAATAAAACCTGAGATAATAATTTATTAGTTTTTCATTGCAGATAGAAATTTATTGGTATCTTTACAACTGCTTAGCCAAAAATGTTCACAAGTGATAAGATGTTCATGTCAGATTTGAGATGTGATGGAAAAAGATATTTTTCAGCATACATGACACAGGGATATAAGATTATTTTGTAATTTAAATTAACAAATTGAACTGTTTAACAGTAAGATGGACTGCCTTCATCCTATATGCAAGACGTGGCAAGAATAAGCCACCTGACACTCAGATTCTTTGATAATCAATTAGTTGACTCTGAGATAACTGCCATTGGTTTTCAGTGTTGGTTTGAAAATCAATGTAATATAACTTTACCTAACAAGTATTCAACCTGCTATCAGGCTATTAAGAGGCAAAGCATTGCATTTGCATAGTCATGTTTCCAACAACAAATACTCTACATCTCCACTGAGCTGGCACAAACAGTTCTGATAAATTTTCACTGCCTCAGTTAAGTCCATGTTTTGATTAGTGTATATAGAGATATGGAAAGCAGATATTTGGCATTCCTTTTGGCATATTAATCCCCTCTTAATTTAAACAATTTGAATTTACAGTTATTTATATATCAACATACAAGCAAAGCTCTAGAAGAGGAATAGTTTCTCTAGGGCATCATTTGCCAGAGAACTCCCAGCCTCTTTATTTCTTCCTTCATCTGTGGAATGATGTTCCTTCTCTTTATGGCCCTTCCTCCTGTTCAGAGCTCTACTATTACACTCTCTGTCACTCTCCTATGGGCCTGTTTTTCCATTTAGAGCCAAATGGAATACAGTCCCCTTCCTGCCTTCACCAACCAAATGCACATGGTCAGTGTCAAAGCCAGAGAAACAGACTTACGCATTAGGACACTCTCTGGTCTGACTACAAGATATCACAAATGCAAACTCACAAGCAAGCAAATCAAATCAAGTGTTCCTTTAACTGAAGAGATTTTTCTATGTATTTCTCTTAGATCCACATATGAAACCCTAAACAAGGCACAAATAATTTCAAAATTGTTCCTTCCACTGCAGATTTTCTACCTTTGTGAAGAATTAAAAACAAAGTACACAGTAAAAATATACTGATCAGCAAATGTTCTCGTCTAATATTTCTTTGGCTTTTGTGCAGCAGAATGTTGCTCCGTTCTGACACTCAGACTTTTCCCTTAGTAGAGCACAGAGGAGCAATACCAATTTGAATGCCTTATAAGGTATTCTTCCTAGGGCACTTGAGAACTTGGACAACACTAGCCCACCGAGCCCAAAAGGATTTATGTTAATACTAATATCTTTATGTATATATCTTGGACAAACAAAACACCAAGACTTTCTTACTGTAAGGATTTACGTTTCTAGGACTGTTTTTGAATAACGTACAGTATTTAAGTATATAGGAAACATACTATGAGCAAACCATGGATTTTTTTTTTTACGTGCAATTAAGTTATTTAAAAGATAAAATGAAGTTAAAGGAGCAAAATTTGAAATAAAGGAAAGATGACTATTAAAGGCAAGTTACATGATTTACAAAGACATATGAGGACTTTTAGGCATTTACTGGTTGAAATAAAATTCAAGGATATGCTAATTTCTCTCCCTTACAAAGGTAATTGCCAAAGTCCTCCAAATATTGAAGCAACATAAATACTATCTGAAAAGAATCCCATGGTCTCTGTATAGGGATTCTCTGTCTCTGTCACTACCTCTGTCTCTGTTTCTATCTATCTATGTCACAGTCACTGTCTCTGTTTCTGTTCTTGTCTCTGTCTCTGTCTCTGTCACTGTCTCTGTTCCTATTTCTGTCTCTGTCTCCTTCCTTTCACTGTCTCTATCTCTGTCTCCTTCCTAGCTCTGTCTCTGTTCCTATCTCTGTCTCTGTCTCTGTCCCTGTATCTTTCTCTTTCTCTGTCTCTGTCTCCTTCCTCTCTCTGCCACTGTCTCTGTCTCTGTCTCTGTTGCTATCTCTATCTCTATTCTTATCTCTCTGTCTCTTTCTTATCTCTGTCACTGTCTCTGTTCCTATCTCTGTCTCTGCCTCCTTCCTTTCTCTGTCTCTACTCTTATCTGTCTCTTTCTGGCCCTGTCTCCCCATCCCTCTCCCTCCTCTGCTTTGGTACACGTTCATTAATAATGGACACTGAGTCCCTCTCATCCCAGTAGCTTGGGGCCACCACTCTTCTGCATGCGGTTGTTACAGTAGACTATAGGGAGAATCAGGGATCACTAAGGGAATGAGAGGAAGTGGCAAGGAGGGGCAGCACCATCCACTCTGAGCAGACCCTGCCAGTCAGCCACAGAGCACCTTGCTCAGGCCAGCTGTGCTGACAGGGCCATGGCTTTCAATGAGATGCAAAACCCAGGGCCCGACCTTGCACACTTGCAGCAGATTCTTAGCACTTTTTGACAAAGAAATATTCCAGAATATTGGCCAGAGTCCAGTATGATAATTGCATTTCTGTTCAGCTAGGATACTCTAAAAATAGTTTTACTATTAATGAGAATTCTTCTGATATGTTATAAAGTGGCACATAAAAGTATTTAGCCACCATATCTACAGAAGAGCACACTATTAAAATATGGAGGAGAAAATTAATAATAATCAAAACTTTATTCTCTTTTGTATTTATGGCATACTTTTTGCTAAATTCCTGTAAAAAACCTTTATTTAATTAAGAGAGAAGGTACAAATAGCCATAGTTTACTAGGAAAAGTATAATATGAAGTAAATATATTTATTCCCAAAATAAATGGATAAGGAAGAAAGATTTAACAAAACACACATCATGCAGGATATTGCAAAATATTTGCACATACTTCTACTTTCATTTATATGGAGGGAAGTGAATTATTTATCTAAATGTTTTCTATACCATCCATTACATTTTAATTAGTTTTTGATTATACAAAAATGCAAAAAATCAATTCTCATAAAAAATAGCATTATTACTTTCATACTATTAAAATCCTCAGGGGAAAACATTATTAATTTGATTTGTTTCCTCTCAACAACATGTATAAGATGTCTAACTCTGTGTACACCTATAGTTTTTGTGTTATTGTTCAAACAATAACACAATATCATACTTCAGCTTGGCTCTATACAAGCTATTCTCATTTTACCAAGATAATTAGAATCCTAACACTTACTGCTTTCTATACATACCCCAGTGCTTCTTGGGATTGCTTTTGAGAGAAAGAACTAGCGAGTTAATGGACATGCACAAGTAAACTTAAAGTACCTTCTCAATAGTCTTTGGGTATATTTCCATTCTGATTTTTGTAGATTTCTGTCCCTACTGCCTCTCTGCTTTCCTAGTAATGGATAGAAACCGCACCAACAAACCAATACTATAAAACTATCATTTAAATAGGGCCCAACTGAAACACCAGTTTAGACTGAGGGTATCCTTATCTCGATCACAACTTTCTTTCAGCTGTGTAACATTCTACCTGTATTCCCATGACATTTGCTAGTTGTCTAGTTACACTTCCACCATCATATGCAGGGCATCCTTTTTCCTGTGCCCAGAAGTCTCTATGGTCTGTGAGGACCAGATAGATGCTGTCACTCTGTGTGTATTTGCATCCTGTCTTGTAGTTGTGTGCCTCGTACAAAGTTAGCCTTTTAAGCATCTATTAATTGAAGAAAAGAATGGATCCCTACTGCAATATTTTATAACTGATGCCTAGAATTAAAAAAAATGTTGGTAGTATTGTTAATTGTGAATTCTGTACAGCAGCTGGCTCTGAATTCTGGTAATTACGAAGTGATCTTTTGTCCATTTATACATTGTGGTTTTAATTACTGATAGTGCAAATGATTCTATTTTTTGATAGTGTGATAAACTGTGAGAAATGCTTTTCTGAGTTGTTCTTGCTCACTGGGTTTATTAAAAGTATTTTGAGCATAGACTTGCAGGCTGTGTGACTATGTCATTGTGACACCCAATCTCCACCCTTCAATTCAGTCAGCAACTGGAATATCATAAACCATTGGACATTTCACTTTCAAGATTATACCAAGTAGTTACAGGATAACCTTTCAACATTTTTCTCTCTCTCTCTATCTCTCTGTCTATCTCTCTCTCTGTCTCTCTGTCTCTCTATCTCTCTGTCTCTCTTTCTCTCATTCTCTCCCTCTCTCACTCTCCTTCTCTCTCTCTCTCTTTAATGTATTTGGCATATGGACTCCTAGGCATCTCAGACTCCTTCAGCCTCCCTAGCGCTGGGAATACTGGCATGCACCACCACTCCTGGTCTCTCTCCCTGCGCTTGCTTAAGCACTCGTTTAATCCACTGAGCTGTCTTACTGGTCCTCTCTCTTTTTCTTTATTTTTCTATAAATATGGAAGTAAAACAAACAGTATGAGCTTGAAATACATACATTAATATACATACATCGAATCTGGTTATTGTGAGAACAGACATGATTTTACTGTTAAAATATAGTTAAAGGGCTGGCGAAATAGCTCCGTGGACTATGTACCTGCTTAGGAAAGTTCAGGGACCAAGGTTCGATTCCTGGCACCACATGCCATGCTGGCCCCACTCCCAGGTGCTGAACAGGCCACTGAGACCAGGAGTGGTGGAGCACACATGTAATCCCAGGGCTGGGGAGGTGGAAAACAGGTGGGTGGATCACTGCACCTCTGAGCTGCGTAGTGAGACCCTGTATGCAATACATTTTTAAAAAAGTTAAAATTGACTTTACTGTTAAAATGTTTACTGTTAAAAATTTTCTAGCCTGGAAAAATAATATAATAAACCTTTAAAATAAGCAATGTCAAATTAGTTTTGGTCAAGCAAATGGCCTTGCTTTCAGTATTCCATGTGAATTTCTACTGTATCTTCCCCCTGTAAAAACTTCAAATGAAATTCTAAAATAGTTTTCCTCATGTCCTCCTTCCCTATCAATAGCTGTATGTTTTGTTAGCAAGAAACAATATTCTTGTGAGAACTTTAGTTTATTTTAGTCTTGGTCTTTAAAGAAATTTCTTCACTTCAATTCAAATAATATGCTTCATTTTTTTTCCCAAATATTTCCTTTGTTTCTTTTTCTTTTTTGAAGAGAACAAAAATAGCCATAAAAACATTAGAAATGATCCAGAAGTTTCCTAACAAAATAATAGAAATTCAACAATGTTGTCCTCAAATTAGTTGTTCAGATTACCAGATGTCAGCATATAAAATCAGCCAAAAAGAAAAAGAAAAAAAAATTAAGAATAGACTGTTCCTTTCAACTAACTGGTAGAAATCAGCAGTACAACTATCCAACATCTCATGTGTATATACATATATTTTTCCCTTTTATCTTCTTTCCCCAATCCAGTTCTTCCTTCCCTTTGAACAGATTATTTCCCTTTCACACTATCTATTGTACCTTTCAGATTTTATTTGCTCTTTCACAAACAGCAGGCACATTCTTAAATTGGTACTTCTGTATCGTTTAACAGGTAATGATGGCTGAATATGGACTGATACAGTTGGGACATTCTACTCTAAATTAAAGTTCTCAACCTTCATTAAAATTGAATGATTACTTTATAATGATGAATGTCATAATTATAATGTTATGGATTATACTTTCTACAAAAAAGGAATCTTCCTTGAAATATGACCATTGAGAGTTGTAATAAGGACATTAATTTCTGCAGAAGATGTTCATGTATGTTTCAGCAGAATTTTAGAATTTTTATTCTTTAAGAACTCATTAAGTGATGGCAGTATTTTTCTTTTCCACTACAGCTGCTTTTTTTTTTAATTAGACACATCTTTTATATACCTATGGGGACATTTCTTTTCTGTTCATGTACTAAATTCTTCAATTTATCTTTAGTGTCCAAAGGAAATTCCAAAACATCCTCCACTAGACATATCTTTGTCATTGTAACAACTGTTACAAAAACTTTACCTACACAAGTATTAGGATAATTACATTAACTAAAATTAATATTATGTCAACTTAAGAATGGATTAAAAAGATTTGATAGTATTATAATTTGAAGTCTTATTCAGCTATCAAATCAGATAAACTTGAGACTTTCATAGGTAAATGGATTGAACTAAAGGACATACTCATATGTGAATTAAATAAAAATTGTGTAAACATTGTATTATCTCCCTAGTGTAAGAGATTGAAAGTAAATAAAGGAAAAAATATACAATAGATACTGAGGAAGGGAAAGAAGCTGCTCAAAAGAAAAGAGCATTTGGGATTGAGAAAAGGAGAACAGAAGGATGGTAAAAACAAACAAAGAAAAAATTATCTTAGACAGCTAAGATAATTGTACTACTTGAAAGGAAGATTTAATGTTTAATTTTTGATTAATATTGCATGCCTATATCTGATAACCTGAGCAACTACTTTTTAAGATAACAATAAGCAATATAACAGCCACTGTTAATTTGTTATTGTTGTAGCTCAAAAATCAGATGACAATGAGGCAAGTCCAGAAGATAAAAGAAGCGCTTTATTTTAGCTGGTACCCAGCAGTGGTCTCTATGCAAGGTGCAAAGAGGC